>KN890791.1:18586-40701 GCA_000934455.1 Apostichopus parvimensis
TTTTTTTTTTTTTTGTATTTTATTTGTTTAGGTGGCTGGTCAAGAGCAAAAATTATGGGCTGCTAGTGTTAAGTTTCAGTATGCAAAAAAAAATTAAAAATATTAAATAAAGATAAAATGAAGTAAAGAGTATGGCACTTGGTGGGATAGAAAGATTATAGAGAAAATAATAATTAAAATAATTGGCTTTGCTTCTATTAAATCCTCTTGAAGGGCCCATTGAAATAGTATCTGCCAAAAACTACCGAGCTAGAGGTTGGTCTAAAAATGTTCCACTTCTGCAGGGTTGAATTGATCAGGATGTTGGTGAGAACAGTTTGAAAGAAATTTGTGAATCTGGTTATCGGTAAATATATTCAAATGAGAAAGTAGGAAAAATTGATAAGGCAAAAAAAAAAAAAAAAAATTAAATGAACGTTATGGTTTGGTATAAAATCTTACTTGTATTTAACAAGTCGTGTCGGGATCTAAGGAATGAAAGTGTTGGAAAAGAGTTTATCCAGATTCTTAAGTTTTGAATGGTCAGGCAAGAAACAAAGAAATTCTTCAAATATCACCACACTGTCTGTATTAAGGTCACTTGTCTGTTTTTGAGAGATCTTACCCAAAAAAAATGTCAAGTGCAAAAATGTGCCATTTCCCTTAAAAAGGACACCCAAAAAAAGATTTAATGGTGCAAATTCAACCATGTTGAGCTCAAAAGAAAAAATCAACTAGCTTATTTCTACTTCACGAATTTTCACGCTTCTGTTCACAAAATGTAAGCGTTTTACTATTTCTTGGTGGAATAATTTATTTCAGCTTTTGTGTAATTTATTGAAATTATTTTCACAAGTTTTTAATATGTTCTTACATTCTGTTTTCATTCATTTTTTTAAAAAGATTGTGAGTAGCTGATTTGTCTGATCAGCAGTATATGAATCGTGTCGACCATTGCTATTTATACCGGACGTCAGATATGGTTTTAAAAGGTTATGTCATTCTCGTACAATGTAAACTCATTGGTTGCCGCATTCAGAGAGGCTCGGGCCGTGGTGAAGGTTTAAAACTAATCAAAAACTTATGCTCCGTTTTGTTGCTTGGAGATGTTTCTTTTTTCAAATTTCTGAAATAAAACTGAATAGTGAGATAACCAAAAAAAAAACAATTGTAAAAGCTTTTTAACACAATTAGGTAAATTGCCAAAAAATTAGTATAGAAAAATTTTGAAGGAAAGTTTTAGTTAGTACAATATTTTCCTCCAATTTTGAAGGAAAGTTTTAGTGAGTACAATATTTTCCTCTATGCTGATGAAATATGGCCTACCCATGAAAAAATAGGAAAGTTTGATGAGATGGATGGTTTTTAAATGCTGAAATCTTCAAAACTACACATGTATGCAACTTCCAGTGAAGATCAGTTCATACTTTCTTGGCTGGTAGAATACTTTGAAATCCAACTAGATGAAGCCTTTTCCCCGGAAGTATAAAATTTGGGACCATCGATGCTACCTGTTCGAGTTGCTTAAAATTAATATCAAGTTTTCCTCTGATTCTGCATTTTCGCCCGTTTATTTGTCAGGTGACAATCGATTTTAATGTGACCATCTGAGAAGCATTCAACAGTTTAGAATCTTAGTGGTTCTGTCATATTAACCAACTTTGAATTTTTGAACCATTTTGCATTTTAATGACCATTTCCATCGAAGGAAAATTTATATTTACAAAAGTAGTGTTTGATTGCTCTTTGTCCCTAATATCAATTTTAGTTTTTAATTGTTTGGGTTTTTTTTTTTTTTTTTTTGGTCACCGACTGTGTTACTCTTTTGGTTAAAACTTTTTCTTAACTTTGTCAAAAACAGTTTTCTTTGCCGAATAAACTTTTGGCAAGTGCATGTGTTCTTCCAGAAGATAATTGCGAGTTTCACAAATTTCTAATTCTTTTTAACTATTGCAAGGGCCTAAAGGAGGGATAGGATTTGCCTCCACTGTTAAGATGAGTAGACATGAACTTTAACAAATGAAGCATCTAGACGCATGGCATTGTTTCTTTTTCTAACTTTTGTTATACAACGATGATCAGTTTAACCTCACCTTAAACAAACCATAACAGTAGCATTACCATTTAGAGACCAAACTTTTTATTTGTAGAACATTTTTAAGCTTTATATATCTTTTGGTGTGGTGGGGCGGGGAGGTGGGTGGGTGGGGGAGAGAGTATTGATACTGCAGGCAATTTTTATTTTATATTGTTTATTTTTGGCCTTTGCATATTTAGATTGTTTAGGGTGTATGAATCACATTCAGGTATTGCTTAGTTCATCAGTTCATGTTGGAATGTTCTCTTTGCTTTCTTTCTTTTTTCTCCTTTGAAAAAAATGCTGAAAACAGTCAATTTTGTTGGTCAATGTGGTCCTTAAACTTTATATCTGACTGTACTATAGTGTTTAGTATCATCTGATACTAGATAGAGTGGATGGCACTTTGAGGGAAAGACAGTATTGTTTAGAGAAGTGTATGCAAATACTCTGCCACTGGATGTTGCCCATTCTTTGTGGGTTTGCCTGCTCCAGCAGTTCATTGCCACAGAGACCTTAAGGACCACCCAACCATCAGCTTTCTTGTCAGTTATGTGAAAGTAATACTGATATCACAGAGCCAGTTTGTATTTAATTGGCACCATGACAAAAGTAGAAAGCTGAGGGGGCTGCAGCAAACAATGCAGCCAGGCTTCATAGGATGTACCATCTATAAAATTAGTTGCTGAAAACCAGTTAGTTAGGATGAAATATCAGTGTTTAGGTAATCCTGTCTGTCCAATTTAGAAATGGATTTGAGCAAGTATAAAACTGATATCACAGAGCCAGTTGTATTTTACAGGCACCATGTCAAAAATAGAAAGCTGAGGAGGCTGCAGTATATAATGCAGCCAAGCTTCATGTAATGTGTTGTCTTCTGCAGTTCCACACAGTTAAGTCTGCAGTGATAAACCTCAGCCTTGCTGCAAGGCATCTTACACAGCTGCTGCAGCTCTTTTCATATTGACATGGTGTCCTTAAATGTTTAATGTTTGTTTCTTCATTTCTATCATATTCTTGCTCTGGATAATTGAAGTTGGGGAGGGGGGTGGGGGTGGTGTGAGGGGGAAGATGAAACGGTTGGCAGCTGTGGCCGAGAACACTCTTAATCTGTCATGATGGACAGTCATTGGTGTTACCATACACACATGGATTAACCAGTATTACTTTAACATTTAGCTTAAACTGCCAAAACTTGTAAAAGTTACTTTTTAGTCAAAACTTATGTCACAAAATATTACTCAGAGTATTACTCTGACTATGCACTTACAGAGAAGAAGCAGAAAAAGGACACTTTGAGCATTGATGCATTTTACCATGTTGGCCAGGTTGGGGACATTTCTAGCACATTTCGATGGAACTTTTATAGCATAAGTATGATGGAACCAATTGAAATGTTTTGGTGATCTCGAACAAGATATATAGTAGTTTGAGAGAAACAGCGAGAACACTAAGAAACCAGCCTCCACAGTTTTCCGATTCCTACGCAAAACAACAACTGAGTATCTCTGTCATGTTATGCCGACTACCTCAGTTATTTGTGCAACTCGTCTCTCAAGGTCAATAACTTAGTCAAATCTGCTGCCTTATTTAGGATTGGGGGTGGGGGTGGGGATGGTTAATGTTAAGAAATTCATATGTAAAGTATCGTCACCCATTGCAGATTAAGTCCTTTCAGTTCGACCGTTTCATTTTGGTATTAATTATATCTTGAAAATGTACTGCTTTGTCCGTTTAATTTACTCCATGTAATCTGGTACCGGCGGTCTGCTCGCTGCCGCCTTAATGCATGAACGTGAAACCTTGTCAAGCTAGAAAAATTCAAATAAAAGTAAGTGTCAAAGGTCAGATCCTGTCGGTGTGCTTATTTATATTTGTATGAGTGGGATGCAGATGTCCAATATGATGTGTTAAACTTCACCTCCCCTAGTTCTGAGACCCTTTGGGGGCCCTCTTAACCCCCCTCCCCCTCTCAGACTTTCCACTCCTTTGGCACGAAACCTGCCTTCCCCATCCGAGGCCCCAGACCGCCGCCCCTTTGAATCACATGACTTCTACATCTGCCCCTCTGAGGCAGTGTTTGCTTTCTAAGAGGCTTGGAATGGAGGAATAATTTCAACAACTTTGTAGGTTTGAAAGGAGAAAAAAAAAATTTATTTCACAAATATTACAGAGTGTGGATGTAGAACATTCCGAAGGATAGATTAGGATGCTAAAAGAATTATCATTTAACGGAAAATCGGTTTGGGATAAAGTTTGCGATGCTAAGCAGACAAATACTGATTAGTTTGCAAAATATAATATATGAGTCCTTAACATCTCTCCACCCTATGCCCTTGCCTCCCCACCTCTCCCTCCCCCCTCCCTGATCGTACTAACTTGGTATTCTACAATTTTGGATGGATGGATGGATGGGTGGTTGAGGATCGTACTAACTTGGTATTCTACAATTTGTGAGAACATAGTTCACTGTTTCTGCTGCTACTTTCTACTATTGATAAAAAAGGAAAACAAATGGAGAAACATTCTGTTGAACATGTTCCCCTCCCAATGATTAACTTGGCATTCTAAAAACTATGGCAACAGGCAAAGTTCACCAAGTCTGTTTCACATGTGTGTGTCCAGGTAGCCTTGGTTCAGCCAATAGTTGGCATCCTTCCACTTTTCAGGAGGATTGTCGTTTTCTGCCATGATTACAAAACCAGGCAGATCTGGGATGATGTCTTGATCATTGCTCTTTACTTTGCACTTTAGAAGAGAACAAGATGTTGTCGAGACGGTGAGTTTAGTTCCTCTTCTAAGTTTTCGTTGTCCCAGCCATTGGCTTTGCTTTGGGAGGGGGCGATGGTATCGACCATTTATGTACAAGGAAGCATCCCTATCATCTTTCCAAGTTCATTGCGTCAAAGACTGTTATTTATGCGTCTGTTTTAACGTCATGGACATTTCTTTTCTACGCAGCCTCTACCCATTTCTTCGTACTCCTGTTTGGAGAGCCACATCTGTTGAAAGGTACCCTGCAAAAGAAAACGAGAAATATTTTGGTTTCACATTTGCAGATAAACTAACTAGGTATTTGTTATCGCAGGACTCAAAACTTAAAGAGGGTCGGTCCCCTCTGCAGGCAAGAAGAAATCTTGGAGTCCCAACTTGTTTTTTGTTTGATATTTATAACACAACTTACTGCATTACCCAAAAATGTAATCTTTTACACGTCTTGCTGACATTTGCTACTGAAAGCAACGTCCATTTTCAACCCATTTTCTATCCAAAACCAATCCTACAATATAGTTACTACATAATAATAATGCAACACCAAATTAATTACATTATAAACCCATTCCTCTGTAGATATTTTTGTCTGTGATCTAACACACCTCACTACAACCAGTGATTCTTCATATTCCTTGTTAACTTTGGCATAAAGAATGGCTGGTGACATTGGTTAACTATGGTTTTGCTATTTGTTTACTATTGGTTTATTATGGTTAACTATTGGTTGACTATGGTTTATTATTGGTTGACTGGTTTTGCTATTTGTTTACTATTGGTTGACTATGGTTGACTATTGGTTGACTATGGTTTATTATTGGTTGACTGGTTTTGCTGTTTGTTTACTATTGGTTTATTATGGTTAACTATTGGTTGACTATGGTTTATTGGTTGACTGGTTTTGCTATTTGTTTACTATTGGTTGACTATGGTTTATTATTGGTTGACTATGGTTGACTATTGGTTGACTGGTTTTACTAATGGTTTACTATGGTCTCCTATTGATTGGCTATGGTTTACGATGGTTTACTATTATTTGACTATGGTTTGACTATGACTATTGGTTGACTATGGTTGACTGGTTTTAATATGGTCTACTATTGATTGGCTATGGCTTACGATGGTTTACTATTATTTGACTATGGTTTACTATTGGTTGAATATGGTTTCTTATTGACTGTTTTACAATTGATTGACTATGGTTTATTATTGATTGACTATGGTTTACTATTGGATGACTATGTTTTACTATTGGTCGAATATGGTTTCATGATTCATACAACTTACAGTTTAATATTGTACAATCAATATTCAAAAGGACGGAGACACAAGATTCTTGACTAGACAAGATTCAAGACAGACCACAATTTTGTGGAACGGCTCCACTGATCACCTACGACTGCAAAACAGAAATCCTGAGCAGTTCAAAAAGATTTCAATTCCTGCAGGCGGTACTTTGTAACAGAGAAGCCATGCGAGGAGGGTGGGACACCGTACCACAACACTTTCACTCAAATGTCAAATCTGGAAGTCTTGGATAATCTGCTTGGATAAATCTGGCTACTGGGATGGATTTATGTGGCGTACTAACAGATAGATTATCCAATTATCCACCGGATAGATTAATCCCCCCCCCCATGGATTAATCCGGTCCATAAACCAATTTCATCACAATGCATCAATCTTACCAGAGACGCTAATATAGATCCACCAATCCAGCCGCTGAATCGTCTTTCAGCTGTACCCGAGGGCGCTATCACCTTCAATTTTGTGTTCTAACGGAGAAGAAAAGAGATGGCACAGGGATTAAAATGCGTGTGATACTTCACTCTACATTGGGTGCTGCAGGGAACAAAGGCAATATTCCCTCATGAAACAAACATGACCACCAAAGACTACTGAAACAAAGACCTACATTGTAGGATATCTTTAAAGTCCTCTGCATCCCTGGGGTTCAAACTTGTCTGCATGAAGAGCCCAATTTTCACTTTTATCATCATCTTGGCGACACTCCGGTGGGATGAAGTGGTCTGGGGATGGGGTTTACCGGTAGGAGGTATCTCCCTCCCCTTTTAGAAATTGTCTTATGATGATTGAGGGTGCTATGTTGCAAGTTATGTGCAAGATTTTTTTCCCCTGTTTTTTCATATACTTGGCAACCCTCCAAATGTTGTTGGCGACCATTTAAAGGGTCGCAACCCCACTTTTAATACCAAGGGTGTAAACTCCAGCTGTTAATGAGGGGAGGGTGATGGATGGATGGATGGATGGATGGGTGGTTGAGGAATCAAAGCTAAATCACACATTGACAAAATGGCAACCCCCCCCCACCCTAGAGTGACATTTAGATCAGGTCATTATCTTTACTTCGCAACTCAACCACCCAATTTTTTTTCAATTTCCCAAACTTGCCTAGTCACATACTTGTGATTATCACCAGTACAATAACGTACCTGGACAAAAAAATGGTCAGAATCATTAAGTTTTTAGCTCAGAAAAATTTCAATGTGTTGAGAAAAAAAAATTGGGGGGGGGGTGCATCTTGTTCATCTAATAATGTGGCTAAAGTAATCTGAACAAATACTAAGTAAGACTGGTCAAAATTTTTTAAGCAAATGAAAAGTCATGGTTATAAGAGGAGCACTAACTTGAGGTGTCTTTAGGGACAGGTCTCGTTGTAATCTGTCCGTAAATCCCAAAAGAAGCGAGTTGCCGCCGGTTACGATCACGTTACTCAGCAAGGCCTGGGACAGAGAAAAACTTGTTGAATTAAAAATATGTCTGTTATAATATTCAAATTTTAAAATAATTCTTCTTACACACTTCCTGCCACTGTTGTCTTCTTTTTCTTTTTGATTCCCATAGCAACAAAGAAAATTGAGTAATCTGTCTTGAGAACTTGGACCAATTTTTTTTTCCATATCTGCCATTCTTGGTAGTAACGTAAATTGTGGTCATTGGATATCATTTCCAACAATTATGAACTTACAATTACGAAGAAAGTAAACAATGAATGTAAATCTAAAGTTTCCTTCTCTTATGACATTCTGATCATAGGAAGAGGGACCTTTCTTCAGTTTTATCATTGTATGTCTCCTATTTTATTTCCTTTTGGAAAAAATTCCGGGCTGGACCAGATTTTGCAAAGGAGCCGGCCACATCCGGTTTCCGGCCGCATCCGGTTTTACACACTTACACTCCTGATGTCGACGTCACACATATGGACACTGCTGGTAGCGATATGGGCCATGCTCAGCATCGTGCTGGGTTCAAGGCCAGGAGCCTATGGGAAGAGAGAAAACAAAAATAAGAAATAAACGACAAAGTTATTCAAAGTCACAATACCAGCAAAAGGAAGACTTCTAGTTTTTGTGTCATACACGATGGCCTTGAAGGGTGGGTCAGTTTATTTCAACCACTTCGACCATACAAAATGTTCGTTTCTACCAGCATTCTTCCACAGGTGCCTCTCTGAATGTCTCGATTAACATCAAAAGATGAATTTTTCCCACTGAAATTTGTAGCCCTACTACCAATATAAATATCTTCCCCCAACACCCTTCTTCTTTTTTTCTTTTTTTCTGCTTGTTTTCAATCCTTTCTACATCTCTCAGAACAAATTTCAAAATCTTGACTACCTTGATAACAGTCGGGTCAAAGAGCCCCTCTGCGACCTGGATTCGCTCGCTGCCAAACTCCATGTTGTACCCGGTGGGGAATTCGTACGGTGCCGATGGCATCTGCTCTACGATACTGAAGAGACGAGGAGGAGAAAACGTACAGGGCTTTCTTCTTGCGTGGGGAACCAAACGTTTAAAGAAACCTCCTCTTCAACTTCATATTTGGTCAATTTATTTTATTGTTACTGCATTCCAAAACTGAATTCCACTTAGACCACAATTCATAGCTTTGACTAGTCAAGTTTCATTGTAAATAATGAAGAAAATGGTGACCACTTTGCGGACTTTCCAGCATTTTTTTTGCATCTCATGAATACTAAATGTAAGAAAGTGTCAGGATTTTTTGGGTTTTTTTTTTTTTAGAATTAAATGGTATCGACATTTAATTGCTAATTAAAAAAAAAACAATAATTGCTGATTATTATATTATTATTTTTTATTATTATTTTATTATTAATTGCTAAATATTGAATATCTAAGAACTATTACCAATTCCATGAACTTGTTGTAAACTGAGCAGACAAGGAGTCAAAATTTAAAAAAAAAAATTAACATTTTACTCGTGTATGTGTGCAGTCCCCACAGGAGTAAATGAGGGTACTGAATATTCATATTGAAATTTCTATCCTGGTAGAAGTGTGTATAGAAGAGATGGGAAATTATATTCACTTTTGATGATGTATAACAAAACAAAAACCCTCTTTCTATCCTTGCTTCTCCCATATCCCCTCTCCCAATGGGTAGTGTTTTGGGACTGATTTTTTTTCTCTTTTTTTTTGGGAGGGGGGAAGGGGCAAACAGGAAGCCTCATATGTTTTATAAGTACCCCAATAATGCACAACACCTGTGCCCTGATCATGTGAAAACAGAATAAATAAACCACACTGAACTGTTATAGCATTTCTTTCAATCACTACATGTCTTGCTTATAAATGAACTCCTTATCCGGATACCCGACGGGTAACGGCTCTCAGGGTACCCGGTTCCCCTTTTTCTCGGACTTATTTTGAATACAATTCTGCCAGAGGTTATCCTTGTAATAAACCTGTCCATTGAACAGGTTGATTACATGTAACATGTCTATTTGCACATCGCCACCCGTAACAAACTGAAATGCTGGAGAGAGAAGAAAAAAACAAAAACGAAAAAAAACCCAGCAGACTTACTCTTCCTCGTAAGGTACGTCTGATACTTGGAGTACTGAGCTCTGGAAATCCTGGATCTGTGTATTTATCATGTAGTCTTGCCACGACTGTGTCACACCCTTCAGGAGCTCTTTCCTCTTAAAGATAGGAAGCTGTCCTTCTTTGACCGTTTCCTGTGAGAGAGAGAGGTGTGATTAATTACAATAACATGAATATTCATTGGACTTCTACCAATAAGAGGCTGTCGGCCTGGGATGGATCATCATATTTAGGACATTATGACAATTCCAGAATACTTTCAATTCTTTTCATTGCACTTTGTCCCTATTTTTATTTTACCCCAGTTTGGGTTGTTTTTTTTTTCGCTGTTGTATTTTTAGCTTTGAAAAAGACTGGTTGATTGGCTGGGTGGTCTACGGTGGGTAAAAATGGCTCCGGGTATACTTTCTCAATTATACTGTTTGGTATCAAAATGATGTGAGACGAATATAGACTTGGTCATCGTTATTTAAAGAATATTCGGTTGGCTTATGTTCCTTGCTTTAACAAAAAAATGTTGGATATTCTTTTGGCATAATTTTTATGCCAAAACCATTAATGTATCAGGCATACAGCTGAGTGAATGATGTCGTCACGGAGATTTCAGCAGAAAATCTAGTCCGTCTTCTTTATAATATACAACCTGGGCCTTATTTACATAGAACAAAAGCATTTCAATAAAATGTTACATCTAAAAGAAATTCTAAATACTGAGAACAATGACTGACGGCTTTTCAAATAATTGAAAGTTATCGCATTCCAAGGATAAAACAACACAGGTTAAACAAGATAATTAAATCTGTTGAAGAAACCTTTGCCACAATTGACATCACAGACCCTCCCTGGAAGATTCAAAGTTCTAGGCTGTTAAATTGGAAAACAATCAATCAACCATATCTCAAGTTAGGAACAAGATATTTACATTGGGTTTTCAACCTTGACAAGTGTGGAATATGTTTCTGTCACTCTGGAATGTCCCTTTAAGTTACTCTGGCTTGGTAGTATGAAACACCCATACTCACCCTGGAGGCAATGAATGTTGGTGGCAAGACTTCTATCTTCTGATTAGTTAGGAAATTTTTGGCCTGCTTTGTGATGAAATCTCCACCCAGTGGACTCTTTATAATTGCTGTGCAAGAGAAATGACAGACTTCACCGATTAAGACATTTTGTCAAACATGAGAAAACTTGGGAATGAAAAAGAATGTTGCATCAAAACTTGCATGGAACAATTTGAAAGCTAAAACAGACACCTTTGCAGATTGATTTGGTCATGTTCCCCATTGTTATATGATACAGACTTCTATATGAGGATTGTTGTTAATTAACTTGAACATTCAAGTCTTCATTTCAAATCATCTGACCAAAAACCAAAAATCAAAAACTTTAAAAAAAAAAAAAAATCAAAAAGATTTTCTGAGTTGATTTTTTAATGTGACTGATATTCATAAAAGTGTCTGGCTGATGAAATGTGGGAATTTTCTCGGCAACATTAAATAAATTGATTGATAAAAACATTGCTCTGTGAACATTGGACTATCCTTTCATATGCAAATGAACAACACGGCAACCCTAAAAACGAGTGTTTTTGTAAAAAAAAGAAAGAAATTATAATCAACTTTACGGTGGTGCAGTAGCGTACAGATGATGTTCTTTTAACAAGTCAAGTCTTACCATGTTGTAAACAGTATCCTTCGTGGATGGGTACTGCCGTAGTGTGTGTAGCACCACTGTCCATCACCAGACCAGATGCTCGGCTGTTGGCAAAACTGAAAAGTACTGAATCAAGGAGAAATAGATGTTTTGCAATGGAAACAAGGAAATCTTGCCCTGGATGTTACACAGATAGTCGGTCACTCAAAATAAATGATGAAGGGCGCCGATCGACTTTCAGTTGATTTATTCTCTCATCTTAAAGAACTACGATGGAAAAACGATGACAGTTTGATCAAGCGATAAAGTGATCGACCGCCGTTAGTCGAACAAAATTGGATTTGAGCGATGATTTGGATCTAAAAATCTAGAGAACAAAAATGTGGGGAGACTACTATGATGGGATATGTTGCATCTGAACCCTTGATTGGTCAGATAACGACACACATCCAACAAAATTATAAGCACCTTGTTCCAAAGAGCAACTAAAAAATGCTGAAAAGAAATTTCCTCCACGTAAGCAACATACATTTGCATGCCCATCTAGAAATGAAAAAAATGGTAAAAATCTTATTTTGTTCTAGAAAGAATAAATGTAGGTCACGTCACAGGGTATTATTTATCCGGTATCGCATCGCAGAAATGCTGTGCAAAATGGTAAAATTGCTCTACAAAGTCCAAAGATCAATTTCTCTGTTTGTTTTCTTGTTTTTTTACACAGAAACCATAGTACTTTATAAGAGACAAAATTCACATCCTTCACAACTGCTAAACAAAATTTCACACTAAATTAATCTATGCTAGAAAAAAAAAAATCTTCTCTGCTTGGTGGGAATTAGTTCAGAAAAAAATTAAATCTATTCAATAAATGTTTCATGAAAATACAGCACTATCGGTAAATTGTTACAATCTCTGTGATGGTATCTTCAAAAGTACTGCCATGTCTCCTTGAATGATTGCTTAAAAATTTTCCAGAGAAAAAAAAATCTTTTCGGCAGATTCTCCGAATAATTCCTTCCCTTTAAGACACGTTTTAAAGAAAATGATGCCTAGCCTTTTATTCACATGAATCAAAGAGCATTACATCACTCTGTTAGTAAAAAGGATACGCTGTTAGGACCGCATTCTTGCTCAGGAAGAAAGCAGGAATGTTATATTTTTCAAACAGCAGTTCCGTCAGCTTCTCTCTCTTGATCCGGACGTTCCACTGTCGAGAACAAAAATAAGTCGTTCCTTGAAATCTTTGCAGTTTTTAAGCAGTACAGTCTATGGGATCTCCTCACCAATTGTACACCGACTTTTAGGGTAAGTCCTCGCAAGACATTCTTCGAAATAGCACCTCGAAGTTAGTAGAGTACCCTAAGGAGTTGGTCAGTGAGGTTACAGATTTTGTTTTTGGTATTACTTGATTATATGAACATTACTAATGGAGAATACAAGATGGCGCCTGGTTCAAAGGACTTTTTTGTGGCACTGAGGGAGATTGGAATGTTACATGGGGCCACATAGTTGGCATTCCTGATCTATGCTTTAAACTTCTTTTGATGATGTAAAGGACTTATTTCTCTCATGGTCCTGACAGGCCCTTTTTTGCTTGCTTATACAGATGCCAATGAAAGATTTTAAAATGAGTGCTTTTTTGGTACTTACAGGAGGCTCTGACATGAGTACTGGATGTAACGATGAATCTGATTGGACGTGCCTCTTGTAGATGTGGTTCAAGGTACTTTCAAACATATCCCAATCTTCAACTGTCACGGTGAGGCAAAAAAATGAAATGGTTACTATAATTTATATCTTGTATCTTCTCAAATAAAGGTAGAAATAAATAAAGATGGTTATTAGCAGCACAGCCACATGCTTTGTATCATATATATGTTGCAAAACTTGAGGGAATGCAATATTACGTAGAAAGAATTAACAGTTAGTCAATGGAAGACTAGAGTTATTAATATACACAAAACACAAAACAGTACTTAAATAATATCTGAAAAATTGATACACAGCATCCTACATATACCACGTCTTGTACACAAAAACTGAAATCTAAAAATAATAATAATACTAATTGTGATTTTGATATCACATGCACATCCCTCGGAAGGGTGCTCAAGGCAACAACAGAGAGCAAACACCGAATCAACAACACATCAACAAAAAAATTATTGGTTAACATTGATGAATGCTTGATGCTGATGACTTTACAGAAGGGTGAGATGTGGGCATGGTTGCCCAGTAAATTTTTGTTAAACATCCTAATGTCAGTCATACTCAAAATAAATTAGATTAAAATGCTGTGTTAAGTAAGTGGAAGAACTTTTAAGTTGCGATAATTTAGTGTTCACAACCAATTCTTCAATGTCAGATGATGCCATGGGTTAAAAAAAGGTCAGCATGTTTGATACCTTCCCTGAAACAGTGAGGCAGCTATGTTTGGTAACATTATTGCGAGGTGGTCGTATAAAACAGAGAAAAATGAATGCCAGGATGATATATATTTAACTATGCATTAGCTCCTTCTAAGGGCCTTGAACTTGTACAAGTTTCCACTAGATGCCAAAAGGCCATTCAACCTACAGTCCTTGTACTCATGCTATCGTACTTCAAGTCTCCTATCTACTACACAACATTCTGTTCGTTTTTGAACCTCTATCATACAGAGTTAAAAAAAAAAAAGAACGTTGCCGGTTGAATTTCTTTGGTGATTTTACTTACTCATCCCATCCTTAAGTGGATGACCGATCTCCATGTGCTCTCGAGGATAAAGAATAGACGAAGTATCGTGGATGTACTTCTTCTCGGAAGAGTCTTTGATGCTGCTAGGGGGCGCTCCATCTACCTCCATGCCCTCCGCTTCTTTATTTTCCATGACACCCACCACGGTGGGGAAATCAGCCTATGGATGAAAATCGGTTACAGTTTATATATATATATATTTATATATATTTATTCATATATATATGCAACTCAGATAAACCAAAACAATTCCATCGAAATTACGAGGGAATCGGATTAAAAATAATCCAATTTTCCAAAACTTCTGCTAATCCACCAGAACTCAGTAAGTCGCACTGACTGCACTGCCATGCCGACACTCTCCTCTATAAAAAAGTTTCAATTCCTCCCTGTCACTGGAAAGCTATGCAAAAACCAAACAATGGCTGTTTTACTTCCAATCGCTTACTTAATTCAATTTTTGTTATCTTACTCGAGATCCAGCCTTTCCAGAAATGCAACCTAGTTGTTCAACAGCTTTTTTCCAATTACTCCTATATATTTACAATTTTACATACATATCCAAAACAGTTAAGATAAACCTTCACTAGAGATAGGGTTCAAACAATGGGAGAAGGTGCATGAATTTTATGCTATGGTATGATATTCTTGGTCATTGTACATTTTGAGACTGAGGAGTGTGGGTGGACCTTGACCATCTCTACAAAACAAATTTGTATTAATTAAAGTGCTTCTAAAGTTTACTAATTAGTTCTGATATCTATATATACGATTGAATACATTCCATTCAGATGTGTACCATACGTCCAGTAGTAGAGTTTGGTCAATATTAAGAAGGTAATTAAAATGTCTTCTAATGAAGAAGGATAACCAGAAAGCCAGTTGGCTTTGTGATTCCTCCCACATTACTATCTGACTAATGTAGAGCGAGTTGAAGTTGCCCATGAATTAACTGAGAACCAGAAAAGACCAGAAATATTCCAGCTCTTATTTTGACCACTTTGGACCTCAAATGACTTTTGACCTTTACCGAAAAGATTACAATTCTTGTACACAATAAGACAGATCCACATACCAAGTGTGGACTTAATCCACCTTGAAATTTTCGAGTTACCGTATTTACAAGCAAGTGTCACTAATAATACACAAACACAACATCACCGTAGCATAGATTTCTTCAGCCTGTGCGATGGAATCAAACATGTTACCTTAGGAGAGTCCTCGCCTGCATATCCGGCCCTCACTGAGTAAGAACCAACATCAAACACCAAGGCATTCACCTCATCTGAAGTCATTTGTAAAACAAAGAAACACTGTTTGAATATCTACCCATACATAAATATACAGTTCAAAAATGCTTAAACTTTTCTGCCATGATTTGCATTTTGTTTTAATGGTGAAGGTGTGGTGTACAACCGTTAGTGTCTTCTTCATTCCCATTAGAATTAGGATCATCATATGGGAAGCATGTTGAAGTCTATCCTAGTAGTAGTAGCATGGACACTTCTAATTCCGGACACCTAAGCCTTAAAACACCCCAAAACTATATCTTCTGGTATAAATCACCTGAAAATATACTTGATATGGTGGGAGAAGTGTGTTATATTACGATACACGGCCAAACTTTCTTTCCTGCAAACTGTTTTCACGTTGTATTCCAAGAAGATTCTTGTGATTGTGGAACTGGTATTTCTTTGCTAGAGTATTGCTAATTTTCGGACACACAGTCCCACAGTGTGGCGCTGGTGATAAAATTGGTGGCGCAGTTGCTCTTTCAGTAATTATAACAGACTTCATAGATCTCCGTCATTTTATTGACAAATATGTAAGTATTTACTTGCACACGGGTCATTTCATACTTTTTGGTGAAATTTGGCTCTTCCTGTAGGTTGTCATGGTGAAATCGTGCATTTCTTAGGGGTGTCCGAAATTGGCAGTGTTCCGAAATTAGCAATACTTACAATACTTGTAGATCACGTTGCACTTAGTCAATCTGTGTTCAGTTAACAACAACTTAACAAGAACTGGTTAGAAGTCTCAGCCTAACAACAACATTATGGCTTAGGCTTAGTATAACATGAGTAATTGGAAAGCTAGGGTAACAATTTTGTTAAACCTAGTACAGTAGCCTAAAAATAGGCCTATAAAGTTTGTAGCATAAAATACTGTAGAAAGGGAATTGGACAGACCAACTAAGGTTGACTATTTAGTCTTTTGGTCTAATGTGCTGGCTAGTATAGTACTAGGACTCTGTATAACGTTAGTCTGTGGTTAGGCTCTACGACAAAGAACAATAAGTCAATGGAGTAACATTGTATGCCTAACTAGGCTATATTGGTTTCTTGTCCAGGTCTAAACTGAAGTAACATTTCCTTATATGAAACCTACCTCCACCGTAAACCCCGCCACTCATGGTATAATCGGAGGCAGTAAGTTCGAAGTTACGATGAAAAAGTCACTGAAAATGATGGCTACCCTGCGGTGGATATTTTACACTTACACTGCACACCGTCCGCAATGATTGGAGCGCCAAAAGGGCAAAAATCATCTTTGTTGCAGAAGAACTAAACGTACTATATTAGCATTCCCAGCATCAAAATAAGTCGCAGCAACAAAAAGTGCCGCAGCATAAAATCAAAATTAGTTTGCAAGTTAATCATAGCATCAAATATGTAAGTATCACAAGAAAAAATCACTGTAGCTAGTATTCATAGCAGTGTTTTAATCGCCGTCCAGAACATGCGAGCGCGAGTCTTTGTCATCCGAGTCTCAGCTGAGCTGTAATTAGGTTTTCTTTTTCTGTAAGATTTCATGTCCTTGGTTATGAGCACAAAGTTAACCTGTGGCCGAATACAAAACATCTGATTCTTTGTTGTCCGAGTCTAGTGCCGTCAACTTAACAATTCGTATTTGTTGACACAACTTAAACACTAATACAAACATTACCTGGGTTCAACCCGGACCGAAAATTCCAACATATTTTCTAAAACAATATCATCAGCTATTCAAATAACTTAATTTAAAACCATATTGTAACTTAATTTTTGAGATATGATCATTTAACTAAAAACAATTTGTATTCACTGTGTAATATTGCTATTTCAAATGCTATTTTCTCGATTTATCTTTTTGAGACCTTTTTCTCGGCTAATTTCTGTGACAAACATAGAATGAGCTACTATGCACCCCATATGATCCTATACCATAATACCATAGTTATATATATAGTATAGTCTAAACATAAAGAAAAATTATGCTAGCAGTCAAATTGTTTGGATGCAGGGGTGGCAGTGACGTCATTTGATGACGTCATCAAAATATAACAATTCAAAAAATTTAAGAAAAAGTATTGTATATCACCAAAAACATTTTACCATAGTTAGATAGAAAAACACATTAGCTTTCCTATAAATTTCGTTGAAACAAAATGTGAATAAATTCTTGAGATATGATTGTTTTAGTAAATTTAATTTAAATAAAATAAATGATGTTAATATTAACAATTGTGGGATGCATCCCTAAATTTGTTGCGTAGCGCCAGTAACGTAGTTTTGATGACGTCATCAAAATTTGACAACAAGGAGTTACATATGGCCAAAAATATTGTACCACTTTCAGATAGGATATCACAATAGCTATGCAAAATAGCTTCATTTGAAACCAAAATGTTAATAAAACAATCTGCAATGACTTGTACATAGTATTACTACTTCAAATGTAGTTTACTCGATTTGCTCGATTGAGACGGCTAGTTTCTCTAACAAACAATTATATTATAATTTAAATTAGCTGAATTGGGTTTGTGTTATGCATTAGGATATACTATAAAAGGAAGGATATATTTAATGTTGAAAATGAAAAATGTCTGCAAGTATGTATATGGTAACCTATGTTGTTTTCATGGGTTGGGATATATGTTAAGGGTGTTAATTTAGCTGTCCTCTGAACATGTATTATTGGTTAAACTTAATAAAGTAAGTCCCTGAGCGGTAGGCTACGATTTAACTTCTGTTCGCTATGAGGACTAATCACTTGATACATAAAGTATGTTTATCTTTTCTTTTCTGATTTTAGGGCATATCAACAGAGAAGATATTCAGCCTGCATAAAATGATATGTATGTCGGTCTTGTCTTGTTTGTCACAAGTAATGAACATTCCTTTCACAAGAAGTATAGGCAAAGTTGTAACGAAGACTACATCGCTTGAAATTATTGTGGACGATTTCTTTTCTTAGCGCCGAGAGCTTCTGAAAATTGAAGCCTTGTTGCATGCAGTAGTACTAGTTGCAGATGGAGGCAGCCAATAGAAAGTAAGCGCGACACTCTGGAGATTGGTATGTTGACCAATCAACGCTCACAATTTAAACTTGTCACGCCACTGCTTGTCGTTTTACAAAGTTGTTTTTCAGAGTTGACCATACCAGGCGGAGAAACTGATGGTAGCTTTGCACAAGACAGTTTTGAAATTACGGCGGCTCTTCTACAGAAATTGTGTACTTTCTGTAAATTATTTTAACGATATTCGTAACAATTACGAACTTATACTTTGTAACATGTATTGTTTCATTTAAGGTAAAAGTTTAAGATGAAGAGAATGTAGAATCCTGTAAACTGTTACCGTTTAACATAACGCAATCGAAGGAGTATGCTGTGATGTCGACTGAAAACCCTGTACTTAATGTTTACTTGTGTTAATCTCTACCACGAGGTTGCACTTATTTAATGAAACATCGTATAACAAGCCACAGCGTAACATTTGTGTATCTTTATAGCGCCTATAGATATGACCGAGGGTAATAAGATTGATCATGCCAAGAAAGCCAAAGCTGCTTTACGTGATTAGGAATAGTCAAGTTTCTGCTTGCTAATCATTGCCGTCATATTTATTATAACATTATTAATATTTTATAACCAGTCTGGACAATTTTTTGGATAATTGGGCGTTTAAGTCTTGTTTGAAGTGATCCGAAGTTTTAGCCAAGTACGTATAATTATATTGTGCTAGGATTGTTGCACGGAAAAATAGGTATCCCTACCAAATTTATCAATTTGGCGTTCCATATATATTACTAGCACCGAAACGCGCACTATATGTGTACATGCGTACGTGCCTTAGTACTAGCAGGGAGTTGTTATGGAACTAGTAGGTCTAAGTAGGAACGTACGTACGTGCACGCGCGCATGCTATATCTGCCAATTGAGCTGTTCGACTCCTATGTTCTCGGTATCCTTTCTGCAAGTGAGTTTTCATGAAATATTTAACGTTATAAACCATAACTTCAAACGGTTGTATTAAAACATCTCTAGATTTGATTTGACCAAGTCCTGGTTGATGATTTTAAGGCAAACGACGGGATTCTACAAAATAAAAATATGTTACGTATAATATAGTATGTTAGGTCAGCGAGTGTGTAATATACTGTACGGTAGTTAGTGTATTTCTTAAAATGTTTATCACGTAGGTGTACGGCAGTGAATTTATACTATTAAGCTAGGCTCACGGTTTCGTTACTGTCTAGTTTATGCCCAGACCTAACGTGCAATCAGTCACAGCGTGAGTATTGTGGTTATCAAAGTTTTTCAAGGGCGCCACCGATCCTTTCACATAATTAGGGGATTCCCTTAAATCAATTTTCCAGGATCATTGATGTGGTTTTAATTGTGCTTTTGAAAACTGCCAGTTGAACAAATTTGCTTGCTTTATCTGCCAATTGAGCTGTTTCGACTCATATGTTCTCGGTCTCCTTTCTGCAGCCCTCAAGGCAACCACCCCAGCAGCAGCCCCAACCCATGACGGAGGGTAATAAACATGCAGGCACCTAGCCAGGAATTTGCCAAGGGAGGGGCGAACTTGTAGGCAAATTATCAGAGCCGTAGATTCGGAATTGGAAACTATCTAAGCGTAGCGCCACCATGGGTTGGCGTGAAGCGTAACAATAACATTTTGGCCGAAAATGCCTCCCAGATCGCTGGAAAGTGAACTTCCCAGGCCTTGCAAGTTGCATCTAAGCTATTTGAAATTACTAGCAATATCATAAAAACATACAAAAATATATGCTCAAGGGGGTGTGGTCACCCCTTTGCCCCCCCCTCCCCTTGGCTACGTGCCTGGTAATATAATACTTAAAAACTACAGTGTACATAAATTGTAGTTACTTCATTGTTTTTAATTTGGTTTAAATTTCTTTGAGTCTGTCATTGTACCTCAAATTTGTGTTTTGTTTGGATCATCTAATTAATCAACGAATCAGTATACCAATCAATAAATCGAATGAACAAACCGAATTAATCTTCCTTCTTCATCATTACTGTAGGGGTTGAAGGTTGCTTTAAGTTTTCCGAAAGCGTGACAAAGAAGAAAAGTCGGTTGGCATTACAATATTCTATGTCAAGTGGTGGTATTCTATTTTTCACAAAAGTGGTACAGTATCCAGTTCCTTCCTTTGCATTTGTTTTGTCTTGCAGTTGAATCAACAAATTTTTCTATTACAAATCCAATTTATATTCCATTCCCCATTTTTCAATAGCTCATAATTTAAAATAACAACCTCCAACATGCAAGAGCACTCATATGCTGGCGAGGGCTGACTGGCCCACCGGGAAATTTCCCAGGGTTTCCACCTATGCTGTTTCCATGATACTCATACACAGTTGAGAAGTCAGTGCACAGCGTTCAAGGTTAGTTCAAAATGAAATAGTGAATACTGATGTAGAGGTCCATTGCAATAACACCTATGTCTAGCATCAGAAACAAATATTTGCCAATGTAGGGGCCCTTTCAATCATGTTTGAATAAAGCTAATGTTTATATTCCTCTTTTCAAATGCATGTGATTTTGGTATAGGCTACTTATACTTCTCATTAGTGTCATATGCTGTACTCAGCATATTCCTGTTAATTACTTTATTGTTCCACATTTTCTCTATATGGAAGGCTCTTTGCGAGGTGCATGTTGATATATTGGGGGCCCAACATGATGAAAATTCCTCGTGTCAGGTTTCATTCCAGTCAGCCCCTGTATGCTGAGAACCAGTATAATTGCTGTCTTGACAGTGCCTCGTCAGTGGAAGGAACCCTTGTGCTTTAATTGTTGACTATGTTAAATTTAATGACATTTCCCAACATATTGTTGTATATCAGTTTTATATAGTGGCCTAAGAGTCAAAAGGATTGCCAATTAGGAAAGTAGTGTCTAAATTTGATACATTGGCCATCAGTAGTTCAAGTTTGAAGAAGTTATTTTCTTCTCTTTTTCCAGTGATTATTGCAACTGTAGTGCTTGAGTTATTTTTGTCCAGTGATTGTCCCCTTTAAGCTGATCTTTAGGATGAAGTGACCAGTTTTTCCCCAGGAAATCCAAGGCAGTGCTATACATGTTGACCCCCACCTCATCAACCACATAGTTAGTATAGATGGCATTGTAATTTTGCGGGGGGGGGGGGGGATTTTAGGGCCTCTGTTTGGTATAGGTTCAACGTTGGTCAAAATCCTACATTTGCTAATATTTAGCAGAGCCAGAGAGTTTTTTTGCACAGAAGCTGATCCATGTAGGTAATATTTAACAAACAGAAAACAAAAACAACAAACAGATGGCAAGCAAAAGTGGGGAAATCGTATGAAAACTTTATTCAAATATACCTAAGTACCAAATAAAAGTACTTTAGTCCATTACTAGGTACAAGTCATGTTCTTTCTTAAAAGGCACTTTAAGTTACCTTACAAAAATATCCTTCAATGTTTGAACTTTGTTTAAAATCGACTTATCCCAATATAACATTCTTGTATGGTTTTATCGAATGGGCTAGGAGTTGAAAATCACAGCAATTATTGCTGGCCAAAAAGGTCGATAGTGGCTACAATTGATTCAAGTCAAACTAGCCCGTCTCTGCTATCTCAGAGTTGGTGCCTTACCTATTATAAGTACTATTTTAGGGGGTAAATCCATTATAATAGAGAAAGACATTGTTCTTTAAAGGCACTTAAATTATTTAATGGCATTGTCATAAAAATAAAATAAAAAAATAAAATAAATG
>KN890792.1:6515-24654 GCA_000934455.1 Apostichopus parvimensis
TCAGTTATATAAGTGTATCTAATTTGACATATTAGACATGTTAGTGAAACATTTCGTCTTTGTCCACTAAACTTTTTTTAGAATTTTTCTTTTGTTATGATTTAAATGAAACGCCGATATTTTATTATCATTCTTATTATTATTACCAATTTTTTTAAGAGGGTTACAAGTCTCAGTTACCAAAGTGCTATTCTCCCCAAAAGGATGATAAGAGGTATTAAACAAAAACATTACAAGAAATACTGACGAATAACAAACAAATTGAATAATAAGATAATGACATAAATTAAACATTACTATAAAGACACATGAAGATTAAGAAGTAGTTTGACACGTTTAAACATTTTTTTTTTATTAAAGTTGCAATTGGTTCAATTCTTTCGCAGCAACATATACGAAACTCTTTTCTTATGGTTATCGATTTGTCCTAATTGAGAAATTAGTTGAAGGTCAAGTAAGAGAATGGATATGAAAATCATCTAAATAAGTAAACATGTAATATACTGAGTGTTTCCTCCATTTAAAGATATATAAGTCATAATTAATCTCTTTTCCTTCACTTTATCATCAAAACACAGCCATCCTAAGAGCTAAAATATACTACCTCTTTAAATCTTTCGTCGAAAGTTGTATTTAGATTCTAGCTGTTGCCGCATTTTGTATTTAAAGAACCCTTTCATCATTACTACGAGTAGGCCTAAACTAAACTGCAGTAATCTAAACTTTGTGAAATATATAGCAAATATATGATACAATACTATAGTATCATGATCAGTGACTGGTTTCATTTGCCATCATAGTAATACAACTCTTCCATTTACCATTTTTCAAACGGAGTCCACTTGCTCATGCCATAAGACGTTACTATCAATTTTTAACACCAATTGAGGAAGGTTTCACATCTCACACTTTCAAGCGGCCCGGGGAGTCTCATTTTCAGTGACAGATAACTCATTTTCTTGATTCATTTTATAGCCATTTTCTGCTTCGAACCAATCAACGTTGTGTTAAGTCTTGTTTAGTATTTATTACCATTTTATTATCAATATTCCACTTATGCTATATGCATCCTCAATTATAGCTTCTGATTGATTTCTATAATTTCGTTTCCTGAAATATGAAAACTTGTATCATCGGCATACATATCTGCTTTGGCATGTGTTTATAGCATATATCCATATCATATATGTGTATCAACTATCAATAACAACAATAGACCAAAAAGATTTTAACAGTAAGCTTAGGGATGACCTAAATTTACTGCAATACAGCTTAATATCTGCAATTTGAACCATCTTTATGAAGTGTACTTACTAGGGACAGTTGTTTAGATTCCTAACCAGTCATTATAGTTGGAACAGCCTTTCAGAGTAATGAATCCGTCGGTTAGTCATACTTCTACGAATACTACGATAATGGTTTTTTTTAGTGGTGACAGGTCTTACATATGTAACGGTGTTATAACACCCCAAATTTATACTGTATTAACTGTTGTCTCTTTTTTTCACAGTACAAACTGATCAAGTCATGTACATTGGGTGGCTTAGAATTGCTTCTAAAAGTCGGAATAACTTTTTTCCCCCAAAGTGAACTTGTATTTAGAATATGTGTTATAAACTAGGATCGAGAAAGTAATTTACCTTGAATACATAGAAAGTTACTCCATCTAAAGTCCAGTGTCTTTGATAATGTCAAATTCCTGTAGGTATTTAAATGCAAATCCCGTTGATACACACGGTATGGATCAGTGGCGGAGCTAGGGGTATTGGTCAGAGGGGTCGGCAATGGTCTAGTAGGGGCGCTTCCGACACTATCTAAGCGGAGCGCCACCACAGGTTGGCGCGGAGCGTACAGAATTTTTTTGAGTAAAGATACTCCCTAGATAGCAGGAAATGACCCTTTCCGGGCCTTGCTAATTTGCAGATAAACGAAGAATAAATAGGTGTCATTGCCATTTTGTCAGAAAATTACACCAACAAAATGTGACAAATGTCAATAGGTAGATGAGAGCGCAATAAAAAAGTCAATAATCGCGAATAAGTAAAAAGTAGTAAAAAGCTGAAAAGGGCGCCAGCAGTCCATTTGAGTCCGTCAGGGGGGGGGGGGAATCCGCCCCCTGACTGTATGGACGCTCCGCCACTGGTATGGATAATGTTATATACTGTGAAGATAAGGTGAAATGTATGTTTCATATTATACATGTAGTTTTTACTACCATTGCATCGTTGCATGGTTACAGAAGTAAAAAATATCAGCAGATTCTTATAGTGGTTGTTCCACACAGTTGTAACATTTCCGTTGAGAAATTTTGTCAAAAGTTACAACTGGAAGGAAATTCTTTTTAATAATGAAAAAAGGAAAGAAAAGGTAAATGTCCAAACAACTATTTCAACACAAAATGAGACAAAACATCCTTTTCAAAGATGGCGTCCTATACGAAGTCATTGTAAGTTTTATGCCGCTTAATTTATATTTACGGAAACATATACGGACAAACGTTGGATAAAACAGATCCATGGCAGGTGAAGGGTCAAAAAGGTAAAGGTAGGTT
Source organism: Apostichopus parvimensis (assembly GCA_000934455.1). Lineage (NCBI taxonomy): Eukaryota > Metazoa > Echinodermata > Holothuroidea > Aspidochirotida > Stichopodidae > Apostichopus > Apostichopus parvimensis. The sequence continues at coordinate 9,067 of KN890792.1, forward strand.
TGGATAATACTAGCCTTATGTCAAATTTGTGAGGGATTTCCCCTACTTGACAAAGTTGCCATGGAAATTCAAAATTTGTAGCTAATACTTTCACTAATAGTGCTAAATCAGTTTCTGTGTGTCGTCTGCACTGCAGTGGTCAAATCAGAAACCGTGTATGTGAGAGCATGAATGCAATGTGTTACTAAGCAGGTGGAAAACAGTTTACAGCAAGAACACCGGGTTTTAATATTGAATATTTTCTGATTTCCATAATTTTATCTTTACTAATTGCTTCTCAGATTTTTGAATACTGTTAATATCGCCTTCGTAATGTAGGCCTACACAAAGACTGAAACTTGAAAGTGCTCAGCTCATGATTCAGGCCTAGGCCTAGAACAGTTCGCGTGGTGGGGGTGCAACGTAAGGCCTATACTTAGGCTGATGTACTAGTTTCCGTGACTTCTGTTGTTAATGTGGATTCTAATACATTACAATATTACCATATATATTACCAACCAGAATTAACAAATCCATGGATGAATCTGCGCTCATCCGCACTGCAAAGCAACAGTTCTTGAATAGGTCAAGAGTATCTGGTTGCTGATAAGAATTAGAATGGGGAAACTAATTGGTATAAATTAAAGGGTTGACGCTCTAAGCACTGCACCAAGCTTTAACCTGTCGAATGCTTAGGCTGTGACCAAAAAATTGATGTTACTGTACAGATGGCCCACATGCCTAATGCTGAATTGTTTTGAATAACTAACATTTTGTGAAAACTAAGTAAACCTCCCTGTCACTGACACTATGCTTATATAGTAGGCCGAGCAGCTGAATCACAGGCTGTATCGTTATTTTAGAGGCTCATATGCCTAACCTATGCTACTTTTAACAAAGTTCTTAAAGGTATTTTACATTATTTTCTGTTCTCAATATTGTAGGTGATCCATGCAACAGCGGTCCATGCCAAAATGGTGCTACCTGTTCCAGCTTTGTCACCAGCAGTATTTCAGTTTATTTCTGCGATTGCCTCAGTGGTTTCTCAGGCGACAACTGTGAAACCAAGGGTAAGTCATTGCGCATTAGAATTTAAACATTCACAGAATTTTTGTTGCTTAAATTGTCAAAATACTGATCATGCATACATTATGCAAGAGATTGCAGTGAGTTTATATTTTTTTAAATTTTTATAATTTATAAAGTAAAAGAACTTCATTTAGAAGTTGACATAATACTGAGTAAATGCACAACTTTTTTTTTTAATCCTGGGAGAGGTGTAAGGAAATATGATGGCGGTTGGGGGGGGGGGGCTTAGGGAATTGCAAGGTGTTGCAAGCAGTGAATAGAGATGGTGGCTATCTAACTACATTTTCATGGACTTTATCTGGTTGTCCAAACAGCAAATTTGGGTGTACCAAAATATCAAAGAATGACTAATATATGTACACTGTAGGAGAGATATGTTGGTTTGGGGATATATACAATGCAATCTGAATTTGACATGATTATCAACTCATATCGAAACTTTTGCTCTATAAACGACCTGTTGCCAGAGAATTAAATGCTGTTGCACGCACAGGAAGCGTTGTGGTTTTCACTCTCTGAAATTGCTGTGAGAGCACTGCACACTGTACTGTGTTCAGATTAGCCGTGTAAAGGAGGACTTCACAAATTTCTTACGATGCATTTGATTTGCTGATGAAAAGTACAAGCCTTAATGTTGACCAATCAGGTCGAATTTTATATCACTAGAGAGCAGAGTCTACAAACTTTTCTTTGGCATAGGAAAGAAATTGGTTACGCAATCACACTCCCAGAAAGCACAATGTAAGCATTGAGAGATATTTTATATATTATGTTAGAAATAATTCACAATATGGCCCAGTTCTCACATATTTTATGCTGCAAGATATGGTTATAGCACAAAAGATCGGTCATTAACAATAGCTGGTTTGATCTGAACATGGCTGTCAGCTTGACAGTTGCTTATTAGAAACATCTTTCTCTTAACCTACAGATGATCCCTGTGACAGTAATCCTTGCCAGAATGGAGCTGCGTGTCTAAGTTTGAGTAACAATCAGTTTTTCATCTGCCAGTGTACTACTGGCTTTGAAGGAGATTTGTGTGCAACAGGTACAGTACTAAAAAAAAAACATTTTAATCATCACTTCCTCCATATATAGCCTTACATGCAAATTTTTTCATGTTAGCTTTCTAGTAAGTTTTACCACATGTGGCATATACTGGCATTACAGATCATTTGTATTGCAGCCGACTTTTAGCATTAAATTATTATGATTATTATTATTTGGCATTTCTTAATCTACCATCTATATTCCTTTCATGCATCAACAAGGTTCAACATAGCTACTTATGAATGATTTTTGCTGTTTATATTTTGCTCTGAAACACAAAAAGGTTTCACCTGAGAGTGTTTGATTGGGTGGGCGCTACTAAGCATTAATATTTACTATTTTGTATATGAAATGAATAAATAAATTTTCCTAATTCATATCTATTCAAATCTTGATCATTCTTACAGCAACGACTGCTTGCAGCAGTACTCCATGCCAGAATGGCGGTAACTGCATACTGCTGAGTGGAGTCTCCGGTTATGTCTGCCAGTGTGCTGTTGACTTTACAGGAACAAATTGTGAGCTCGGTGAGTGGAAGAATGATAAACTTTAGCTTTGATGTACGAGAGATTCCCAACGAGGTTGGCATTGTTATTGTTTTATCAGGTTTTAAACACCCGACAAATATCCATCCCTCAATTGCAGTTTATGTGTAGTACTGTAGTAAAAATGGCACCTTGTGCTTACAGCAGTATTACAATGTCAACAAAAAAAAACATGGATTTCTTAACACTCATGGTTGTGTTTATGAATGCTTGTAGACTTGCATGAAAATCACACCTTGTGCTTGCAGTATAAATAAAAGAAAAAAAAGAAAAATGTTTTCCAGCATATCTTTGAAGGGGTTTACAACACTTGTGGTTTGTAATGAGTGCAGTAAAATATGTCTTTAAAAGGGAACCATAATTAAGCAGTATTGACCAAACTCTTGCAACATTGTATTGTGCTGTAAGTTTGTTGCTAGTTATGACTTAAATAAAATTCTCAGAAAAAATTAACAGCCCACAGGGTCTCCTCAGCTGAAGAAAAGATTATGATTTGGAAACCTTGTAGGTAGCTAATGCAAAGAAATGTTTATATCTGCATGTCCGCATGACAAAAGCAAACTACTTTGCATATCGTGGTTGAAAAACCTAATCAGACAACATTTACTGAATCAGAAAAAACATTTATTTCACCTCTTTCCGAGTTATAATATGACTAGACCTAATGAGAGGGGTAGTGGCAGGCAGGCATGCTATAGTCCCTTGGCCTGGTGTCAAGTGGAAGAACCAGGGAAATATGGGATAAAAGATAATGTATTTGCATTTTCAAAATATGCTTTACAAGAAAAAATGAAGACTTCAAAGGAGGCAGGCGGTGGGTGGCGGTCGGACGGTGATATAATTGTCCCTGAGGGCCCGACTTGGCTCGAGATGCCCCTGCCTCTGACACAATACAAGTTTGCCATAAGATGTATCTCTGATAAACTTGTTTCCAATTTTGCAGAGGAGGGCCCATGTGAAAGTTCCCCCTGCCAGAATGGTGGAACTTGCAACAACTTTGATACCTTTTACACCTGTTCGTGTCTCAGCGGCTGGATTTCGACCAACTGTGATGTGGGTAAGGATATTTAAAGAGATTTTTTGTTTTTGATCAGTTCTTGGGCTTTTCTTGTTACAAGTAGTAACACAGGCAGTACAACTGGAAAGGTGTCTTTCTTCAGGTCAAGATCTTTAGACATCTTTTTGGTTGTTTCAAAAGATACTATAGTTTTAAATAACAGATAGGAATTTCTTTCAATTTAAAGTTCAGCAGAAGTTGCATCCATAGTGCACTTTGAACTGGAAAAATGTTCTTTCCCCATCAAATGCCAGTTCCTGTGGCTTTAAGTGTGCTTTTGAAAGAACCATATACCAATAAAGTATTAAACTGTGTGCATCTACACATCAAATATCGGAAATACAAAACAAATTGTTGCTTTTGTATTGATTTATTGATTCGTGCAAATTCAGAGCTCGAAAAATGTTGCTAAGCTTTGAACAAATTTTGGCCACTAGCTAAACTTTAGGAAACTGTAGGCACGTATTTAGCAGCTCATTTTATTTGGTAGTACTTATTTACAGCTCAGCAGATGTTTTGATTTCTCATTATATTACACCATTTATCCCAAAGAGTATAATGCTGCTCCCCTTGATTACTTTAACGAATCTCATTGTTTCTTCACCCTGTTAATTTTTGTACCACGGGTATGTTCCAAATTTGGTGCTAGAACCTTTCGCCTATTGCGGGCCGAACGTTTTGGAATTCTGTTCCTATCTCCATCTGCATTATCAATGACAATGATGTAAGGTCATTTAAAGCAAGTTCAAAGGTCAAAGTTCAAAGGTCATCTAAAGCAGATGTTATTTTCTAACATTGTTGTATCTTTTAATAAGGTTAATATGTACAGTAAGTGTCTGTCTTGTTCGTATATTTTACTTGTGCTTCACCGGCCCGCTTGTGCACGTCTATGTCATCTCGGCGTAGATAGAGGGCAGGCTTTACACATACCTTGTTCTATCTATACTCTATCTCTCTGCAGCCTTCACACAGAATGCCTGTGATAGTAATCCATGCCTAAATGGAGCCACATGTAATGATGTCGGTAGTCAGTTCACCTGTTCGTGTACTCAAAACTGGTCTGGAACAACCTGTGAAGTGGGTAAGGATGTTATTCTGTGTACAAAATGACACACATGCAGGTGTGTTAGCTGTTGTCTTTGTGTTAGCTGTTGTCTTAATGCAGCTTTTTGCATCGATAGTGGTTAAGGTTTGGTACTCAATAAATCGAAACTAAAATCCCATGACAATGCTGTTTTTGCTACTTGCACTAGGTCAGTATAAGGCAAGAATTTAACTTTTTAAAATTTCAACGCATTGCATATATAACATAACAGAAATGAAGTATTTATGCAAATGATGCAGATTACATCATGGAAATGATTAGTGTCTGATTAGCCAATGGGAAGCCCCAATCGTAATGTCAAGGGATCCCAAGGTCCATAAACAGTTCCATGAAAGATGTAATGACTATCTATAATTTGGCTAAGCCTGTAAAACCTCATAATGGGTGTGGGGGGAGGGAGGGAGGGGTGGGGGCATGCATAGCATTCCTTAGGGTCCCAGAGGGTCTCAATCTGGCACTGCAAATAATTGAAAGAATTCCAGAGGAAATTGAAAGGAAAAAATGTAGTCTGATAACCTGTGTGAAACACTGATGCAATAAAAGGAAAGGTGGTAGATAGATCCTGATTGGAAATAGGATGAAACACCATTCCATGTCATTGGTCGCCATTGTTGTTGTACAAAAAAGAGAGAAGGAAATGTAAGTGCTAAATTCATGTGTTTTACAGATGTTGAAAACCTTGAGAACACTTCGTAGTTCGTTTCGGAACACTTTTCCTAGGACTGTGACACTTTTTGCAGCAAATTAATTAACCTAGGGCTGTCATGTTTTGCATATCAGATCGGACTTGACAATCGTCATGAACTGGTTACAACGGGAATGAATTACCAGCAGTGGTTTGCAAAATTTTGGGCCAGAAGCAATACTTCATTTATTTTGAAAAGGTTATGTGTCCAAATTTTTCTTTCTCTCTTTCCAGGTAATCCTTGTTTGAGTAATCCCTGCGAGAACGGTGGCAATTGTAACAATTTCCAAACTTTCTTCACGTGTACCTGCAGTGGATCGTGGGCAGGCCTAACCTGTAATATTGGTAAGTTATGGTACTAAGTAAGGCACTTTTATTTCCAATGTAAGAACATTTTAATGTGTAATGCTCTTTGTTTTTATCAAATTAGTCTTGTCACCCCCTGCTTGTTACAAGCAGCTGTGTGGGGAAATTTAACACACTCTTTGATGGAACACTAAAACACAAATTATACTGAAAGAGCACTTATTTAAACCTTGTCCGAATGCTAGCCAAAATGTTAATGCCTGTTACAGTGTGTGAGTATCAGAGTAATACGGCTAACTCATAAAGGAAACTTGCAAGATATTTCAGGGCCAGAGCATGACCAATGCTATGATCGAGTTGACCGATGCTATGATCGAGTTGATCGATGGTATGGTCGTAAATGATACCTACTATCTGGAAGGTTGTGTGTTTTGGCCCTGGCCATCTTTAGTAAGATGAATTTTTCCTATCTGAAATGGTTTTCAAACTGTACACAAAAAGAAAAAGAAGTTCGAATTGAGCTGAAATCCTTCATCCCACATGTACATGTGGCTGGTTAGGGGTCTTAAATAACTGTGTTCCAGGCCAATATTATTATTTTTATGATCAGCGTCTTTTGAAAATTTCTGTTGATATGTTTTGAGTTCTATACTGGACCCGTATTCTTATCTTCCAGGTGCTTGCGCTGGGGTTCCATGTAGTAATGGAGGGACCTGCAGGGACTCGTCGGACGGCAGCTCGTTCACCTGTTCATGTGACATCGGTTGGCTTGGAGACACCTGCGACATCGGTAACAGTTACTCTGTACTTGTCTTACGCAAACGGTGTATACATACAGACACAAATTTACCTTGCACAGTTGAATAATTATTGAGTTTATATGTAACACAAATTTTGAAATCATGACATTACATGGCTTGGCCGTCAGAGATCAAATTATTGCAAAAAGAGGAATGATGTTACAGTCACATACAGTCACATACAGTCACATACAAGGCAGCATTGTCTTTTTAAGTTGAGGAAATCTTACTTTAAGATGTAGTAAACCTTCTTATTAACATTGTCTTTCTTTTCAAAGCTATACTGATTTAAAATCTAAACATCATTCAAAATTCTTTTTTCTTCTCTCAAAGCACAATCTTTTTTGTTGTTCGAACTATTGAGTTTTTCTCTCCGCACTTTATTAATCAAGTCTCTTCCCCGCACAGACGATCCTTGTAATAGCAATCCGTGTGGTGATAACGGCTTCTGCACTGGCCTGGTGTCAGGCTACCAGTGTTTCTGTTCTCAGGGCTGGGACGGCAATAACTGCGAGATCGGTAATGATCATATTCCATTTAATTCGTCCTCTATGACTTTGCATTTTTAATTAATATATTTAAATTATATTTAAATTTGTCATCATAAAGAATACTTCAATAGTGCTCATTTTAATTTATATAAAATATTTTGATATTAAACTATATAAGCTGTCAATGCAGACTTTGCAGCTGCTGCTGTAGATTTTCTATCTGGCAACATGCCATAGAGAAAGAATTGAATTGTAAATCACAAAGATAGATTCGATGGACGAGGTACTCCTTCATTGGTTAAATGCAATAAGAAGAATTATGGGTTTACTTCTATTGTGGTTTGGTTAATATGAGCAATACTTCAACAGTGTTAATTCAATACGAATGATGTATAAGATCATTCAGTTTGGGTATATTCAGCAACTCAAAAATTGAACAAATTGAACAAGTTACTTCCATCCTGGAAGATAAACTATGGTTTTATCCATCACAACTTTTTCCTGTTTACATATAATTCACAGATTGTACATATTTTATTTTTAAAAGACTGAAAGAAAGCATCTTTTCTACAAACAGCAGATGGAACTGTTCATCATTGCAAACGCTTGTAGTGATCTACTTACATAAATAAATAGATACAATTTAATTTGAAAGATGGATTAAAATAAGTACCTCCTCCAACTTAAGATATTTGCAAATTAAAAAAAAACACAAAATTGTACTTATGTGTTTAATGGTAAGAATCCGTTTCCTTTTTTAACAAATGTCTTCAAATTAATGATTTTGCACAAGTTTCTTTGATGTGACATTTTTTTCTTCATCTTCTCGAAATGCAATCCTGTTATGGGTGCGTGCCTATTGCACACAGTAATCTCTTAATTGTTCTTCCCTTTCGTGCGCTACTCTTTCACCCTTTAGCCGATCCCTGTGAGTTGGATCCCTGTTCTACAAATGGAATCTGCCGAAACAATGGAACAGACTTCCATTGTGTTTGTATTCCAGGCTATATTGGATTGCTGTGTGACGTTGGTAATGTTCTGGCACAAATTTTTTTACTTCTTCATCTTTCGAAACAATTTTCCTTCTAAAATTTTGTGCTATTTAAAAATGTTTTCAATTACATTAGACTCTCTGTCACACTAGAAATAGTTTGAACATTTCTAGGCATTATCTATCTATTATGATCATTTGCTTGAAAACGGGAAGATTTCCAGGTTAGATAGTAATATTGTTATCAGATGACCATTTTAGCTACTTTGTAATATGCTAGATTATCAGTTGGTTAGCTTGTGTTACATTATACATTCACAATACCCTTATCGTGAGCACCTCTGGCATGCTGGGCACCTACATACCTCATAGGATCGTAGCATTCAAATACCTTCAGTAATATATGTATATATGTTAGTGTAAGAAGTGTCCAGTGCATTAAAGGTAGTCAGTATAGACCCCAAATTATAGCACGCTATAATTGCTAGAAGTTTTCAAAAAGTACCTTCCTGGAGGTCTTTACTCTCCAAATTGTTCTCAGACATTGCTTAGGAACACGCAATATGACTGAATGTCCCAGTGAGGAAAATTTCTTCGAAGAACAGTAATAAAAACAGTTTAAGGATTTTGACCAAAGGGTGACCATATTTGAATATCTAGCATATTTGGGGCCAACACAGCATACCTTTAAGAACCTTCTTGTTGGTGACAGTGTCCGGAACCATGTTCTGTATATGTTCTCTTTTGTGCATCATAAGTCCTTTGAAATTCTGTTCTGTTTGGTATATGCAAACTTTAATGCATGGTTTCATAGTTGGTAGAATCCCCGTGAGCATATGGCGTCTGATATACGATCTTTGTGTTTGTCTCCACTGGTTAGTGGTTTACAGATCCTGGAGTCCTTTATGTACAATATTCAGTTGTTTGCATTTGAATATGTGACCCTATGTACATAAGTAAGCTCATAAATTACAATCTGTTGAATATTCATAGAAAACCCCTGTAGCAGCAACCCTTGCCAGAATGATGGCGGCTGTGTGGGGACCATCGATGGCTACACCTGTTTCTGTCTGGATGGCTGGCTCGGTACCAACTGTGAAATTGGTAACTATATCTTTAGATTGCATCGTATTGTACAAATTGTACAAATCTCACATTTATATGGATTCTTATATGGTTTGTTGATTTCCAAACAGTTCTTCAATGTCATTTCTCCAAAGTGTTTAGATTATTTTTTAATAACCTGGTTCAGTGGTAAGTTTTGAAATTGTCTAAGGCAAGTACAAATTTTGAATTTGGTAAGTCTTACAAAATATTTTATTATGTAGTTATAATATACAGGTGATTCAGTGTGATGATGGTTATGTAGTGTATGATGATGAAGATAGTATGATGTTGTGAATGAATGAATGAACAATAATTGCACACAAACAAATCAAATATCAAACATGCACCACTAATATACAATTAAAAGGACAGCTCAGAGCGGTTAATTTTTCTTTTAACCGTAACTATTCCTTCTAATACACAATAACGCTATAAAAAATATATATGCAACAGAGAACTACTACAGTAGGATCTTAAAGAGGTCATCATCATCACTTGAATATGTGACCCTATGTACATTATCATCTGTTGAATATTCATAGAAAACCCCTGTAATGAGACGTATCATTTGGGAGGTGGTGGGTTCTGGCTAGAGTAAGATAGGTTTGTATCCTGGAAAGATATATGGTTTGTACCGTATCAAATGGTCTTTTCTAACTGGTAAATATAAATATAAATCCAAAAAATGAGCTAAACCTGTAAATTGGTGAAGCCCAATGGCAAATAAGTTATGCTTCATCACCTTGGTTGGTAATCCAAATAAACACATGTGGCTGATCAATGCCATTCAAAATAAAAACATGCATTCTAAGGCTGTCTGATTAATAATCTGTTATGTGTACTCTGTGGGAAAGAACACAGCAAAAAGTAGTCTTGCTGTTCCAAAATAATTTTCATCACAAATTGATTATGTTTGCACTGTAACGTGAACATGAAACTTATTTTTGCTTTGCTGTGATTCTGTAACGACTAGAGCACACTAATAGCTAACCCATTCACAATGTCTCCTTCACACACATTTTGCGGTTTGCACTGTCTTTTGTCATCCTCTGTTTCCGTCTGTATGCACTTCATTCATTGATAGCTCAATCGGTCCGGGAATTACACTATTCTTCAAGTTATGTAAATTTGCTAACCAATTCTGGCTGGTTTAAATGTCCTCTTCTCTTATGCTCATATCTACTCATATTTTCCAACCTTACGAATATGAAAATATGTATTCATATGACCATGTTTTACTCTCGCAACAATTCATCCACCCATCCGCTTTGAAGTGAGGCATCAAGAAGAAGAGGAAGAATATTTTAATTCTATTTTGCCATAATTTTAAGATCATCTTTTTTGCTGAATATCATTATGAGAAATTGTTAGACTATGAGAAAAGAGCAAAGAAATTGATAGCTAGAACAGGATTTGAACCAGTGACCTCTGACCTCTTGGTTACAAATCCAGTGCTCTACCAAACTGTACTACCCAGCCATTAGTCGGTGGAGATCCCTATACAGGCCAATTCATTTCGCTGGGGACACCAGTGATCCAGAGGTCGCTGGTTCAAAACAACCATTAAAAACTAGACTTAGTTTGCTATCCCGTATTAGCGTCACTTTATACGAAAATGTTAGCCATAAAACAAAGCTTTGAAGAATGTAAGTAATTCATTTGTGGATATGTTTAGATGTCAACAATGTACAACTTTTTGATGGGGGCGCCAGTGGCCAAGAGGTCACTGGGTCAAATCAACCATCAAAAACTAGATTTAGTTTGCTATCCCGTATTAGCGTCACTCTATACAAAATTGTTAGCCATTAGACAAAGCTTTGAAAAATGTAAGTAATTCATTTGTGGATATGTTTACATGTCAACAATTTACAACTTGTTGTTCCTTAAGTTTCTCCGTCACATCTTCTTTGTACTTTGTAAATGTTAACATCACAGTCTCTAGTCTCCTTGCATGCTATCATCATTCCTCGCCTCGTTCTTTGGTAGAACTTCTTCCAGAGGTAAGTTTCCTCTGATATCATTAGTAGATGCTTTTATACTTTTTGTGCTATATTACATTGTATTGGTTAAACTTTAGAAATTTTTATCAGTGTTTGTGGTTTGGCATATGGCAGTGTTTCTCAATTATTATTATTTTTTTTATTTATTTTTTTTATTTATTTATTTATTTATTTATTTTTTTTTAAATTTTTTTTACAAAGGCCACAGAGAGAATCCATTGGTCTAAGCAACTTTGAGACCAGAGGGAAATTTTTTTTCACTTTGCATAGATTGAGCAATGTGCTGTGTAGGCTGGTGGGGGGAGGGGGGTGCTCAAAGCTAAGGCCTGGAAGATCAGCATACCAGTACAAGATTTTGGGATGTTTTTGGCTTTGCAGGGTCAGATCTGGGCTGCTGGCTACCCTTTCAGAACCCCTTGTATATGGTTTCTAATTGAATAATTACTTTATCTCATTCTGGATGACCAAATGGTCTCTTTTCAAATTGTGCCCAAAAAAAATCCAAATGAGTTAAATATGGATAGCCACCCAACGTAAAGTGTAAGAAGCCATTCAGCTGCTCCCACATACAAACTTTGCTGCTTAGAATCTTCAAACATAATTTCCTTCCAGGCCGATCCAGACTTTGTCTTTAAAGAAGGATGTACAAAGATGAGATCATCATCTTGGATGATCTGTTTGCAAATGTCAAGTTGAACACTTCACCTCCATATCTGGTCATTTTAAAGTTTATTTATGCTCGCATTACATAACTTTCAGTTACTAGAACATTCGCGTTACTTTAAACGGACGGATGTACATTTAGAAATGAAAACAATGAAATAACTAAATGCTTTATGTTTTCTTCGAAACCAGTGACAGATCAGTGTGCTGCTTTTGCCCCGTGTCAAAATGGAGCAACCTGCTTCAGTCAAGGAAATGGAACGTCCTATTCTTGCCTTTGTCCTTCGGGATGGGTCGGCGACAACTGTCACATCGGTGAGTATTGGAATGTTTTCCCTCAGTTTTGCCAACGGTGGAAGATCGACCAGTGGAAGGTCACACAGAAAAGTGTGTTCACAGTTACAAAATTTGTACATTAATCGGGTGCTTCATTAATATATAACAACCATTTTATTTTTTATTATTCACTTGAGTAAAGGATAACATCGCCCTCCTCCTCAAATTTAAGCATGCAAGCATTAATTTCAAAGATCTATCAGTGAACGGAAAGTGCTTCTAGAATATGGCAGTAAAATGCTTGTTGTAGTTTGAGCAGTGACTAAAGATTTTTTCACATTCTAGCATATTTGGAAAGCTATACTGATGACCTTTATGGCAAATTGTTGGCCTGTATTTTCGGTCATCCATCAGTAACTCTTCTATAAAAAGGTTTGATCATTGTTTTGATACCATTTTGCCATGTTAATGTCAAGTACCTCTAAGGCCTCGTGCTTATCTCTGTATTGTCTTGATCACAGTTGATCCCTGCCTCTCCCAGCCATGTCAACATCTCGGCGACTGTGCCAACGTGGATGAAAAATTCTCGTGTAACTGCACTGCTGGATATGGAGGTCCTACGTGCAGCATTGGTAGGTGGAAACATTTTGGTTTATTTGTCTCACTGTGGTTTTAACAATCTCGTAGTAAAGTTCACGATTGGGTGATTCGGTTTAAATTTGGGTGAAGTTAGTGCCTAAGTTTCGTGAATGAATGTATCGTTGTCTTCCGACAATGCTTTGCATTACGTAACAGGGATTGCTCCCAACTAAAAGTTGGATATAGCTCCGGTTGGTCGAGCAAAAGAGTTGCAATCCTGCAGCAACTGGTTGGAGTTCTGTTTTGGCCTAAAATATTATTGCTTTTAAATTCAAAGAACCAAAAAACACAATTACAAACATACAACCCTGATGCTTTTCATATTTATTTCTTCTTAATTTTTTGATTTACTTTTTCAGGCTATTTTGCCCCTATTTTATGTTGTATTTTCTTCCTTTCTGCAACAGTGACAGATGCCTGTTTCTTATCGAATACATGTCAGAATGGAGCCACTTGCCAAAACTCTGATGATGGGTCCACTTTTACATGTGTCTGTGGTCTTGGTTGGTTAGGGAGCAATTGTACTGTCGGTAAGTCATTGGTTGTACAAGCTGGATGGTAAGAAGAATGTGACATACTTTAGAATGTTCTCAAAGTTCAGTGGTACAGAATTATAGAGTTAAAGTTAAAGTTGAAGGTTTACAGTCTTGTCTGAGGTCAAGGCTCCCTCACACGACTTTACAACTTAACTCCTGGTCATTGGTAACTTGTCACACCTACACACCAAAGTGTGCACATTTCAAACAATCCCTCCCCGGAGCACTGCAATGCACCACATTTGAGTGTCCACTGGTGGAGGGGGGGGGGGACTACCCATAGGGTACAGCAACAAACCGGCACGTGCAAGTATATTTAAGAAGTTACCTCACAAGTCCCCATTTATACATAATCTGTGTGAAGAGAGGCAATGGAGATAAAGTGCCTTCACCCAAGAACATAATGTAATGATCTGGTCAGGACTTTAACCTGTAAACCTTTGATCACAAAATCCACGGATTTACAGAGATTTTGTTTCAGTTTTCTGCAAAGTTAACCAATATTGGCATACCTTTGAGCATACTAAAGTAGCTATAACTTTTCAAAAAAAGACTTAACCATAGGTTCTGAAAGCTGCAAATTATTCTCGGACATTTGAGAAGGATTAAAGATGCTTTTCGGGTGGCAGTGAGTTGCTAATTGAACGTTGAGTGTTAGTGATCGTTATTTTACTTCTAGCATATTGCTCACGAACGACCCTTTAAGCTAAATATTGTTAAATGGGTATATCATGTACGATTTGTTTTTTTCTCTCAAAGAATTGAACACAGAATGAAAAATGTAATGAAAACTTAACACAGAGGTTTATATTTTCTTTTCAAGCCTTAATATCCAGATAAACTTTAATTCCTTAATGTCCGAATATACTTGTAATTCCTTAATATCCGGATATACTTGTAATTCCTTAATGTCCGGATATACTTGTAATTCCTTAATGTCCGGATATACTTGTAATTCCTTAAATTCCATGTATACTTGTAATTCCTTACTGTCTGGATATACTTGTAATTCCTTAATGTCCGGATATACTTGTAATTCCTTAATGTCCGGATATACTTGTAATTCTTTAAATTCCATGTATACTTGTAATTCCTTACTGTCTAGATATACTTGTAATTCCTTAATGTCCGGATATACTTGTAATTCCTTAATGTCCGGATATACTTGTAATTCGAGTCTGTAACATTAGTAAACTTTTGTCACAAATATTTTCTTCTTCTTCTTCTGCAGTTGATCCATGTTTGTCTAATCCCTGTTTGAATAATGCAGTCTGCCTCTCAAACGAACATCAATTCACCTGCATTTGCCAAGATGGGTACGGCGGTAAACGCTGTCGGAATGGTAAATAACTATAAGGCGATGCTTTAAGGAATTCCTCAAGTTAGTTTCCAAGAATAAATGCTCAGTATTAAACTGGCTAAGGCTGAAGTTGGTGCAAAAAGCTTACATTTAAGAAACCCAAGTGAGTTTTGACCTTAGTTTGAGAGCGGGGGGTGGGTGGGGGGTTACCCCTGCCTGTAGATCCCTTCCCCGGACCACAACATTCGCCACTGGAGGGTCGTCAATGTGATAAAGGTGAAAAATTGGGTCCCCGAGCAAACATGGTTTGCAGTACTAGGGTACTAAGCTATCAAGTTTATGTTTCCTTTTTGATTTCCTTCTGGTTCCTCAGAGGTCTTGAAAGGGAATAATTTTTTTGGAACTTTTTGTTTCAGTTAAAATTAACTAAGATCTTTTGCAAAGATTTTATAACTAAGATATTTAAATTACAAACAATGTCTTTGAGTATTTTTTTTGTAAATATATATTTTGCATCATATCCTGTTTTCCTATATGTTTAAAATCGTTCTATTTCTCCCATTTTTCTATCGACAGTTAAGGATGCCTGCCTGGTCGACAATCCGTGCTTAAACTCGGGGAGTTGTGTTAACTCTGTGGATGGCTCAACAGCGAGCTGTGACTGTCCAATCGGCTGGCTCGGTGACAACTGTGAAATTAGTATGACTGATTATTACTAATAAAACAATAATATTCATTGTAATGAATATGCAAAAAGGATTATTTATTTTACATACAAAACAACCATTGTTCCAACCCTGTATTATTATTCTTTCCTTTGTACAACATGTTAACATGAGATTATTATTCAATCAAAATTATTTAATGCAACCATTCAATGTGTATATGATTACCAGTACGGACTTGCTACAAGTCTGATGTTAAACGACCCTATTCTCACTATGCTCACCTCTTCCCTTTCCCCTCCTA
>KN890795.1:23777-36925 GCA_000934455.1 Apostichopus parvimensis
TTATGTGTGTTTGATCAGTCGTTGAGAATGCAGAACTCAGTTTTTAAGACTTTTGGTCTTCATGGCAATTGGAACTTAGGTCATGAAATACAAGTTGAGTGACATTTAACTTTAAAACTCATAGGATATCTACGGTTTAGTCCTTACTGTATCGGTGATAAACCCACACTGTATTCATCATCTGGATAATGTTAGGATAACGTTAGGGGGCATGATTGGGAAGAAATTACCTTTTTTAAATTAATTTAATAAGTCAGCATTGGTTTTGAATAATGTTTCTCTGTTCCTTTTCTCAACAGTTTTTGTGAATAAGCCAGATTCTGATTTTTCGTCCAGTAAATCTGAGGAGAATCTTTATGCGGACATCGATGACTTGGACATCCATCCAAAGTCAGAGTACAATACCTTGCCTAGTAATGCACCATTACCCACTCAGGGTAGGTTCTCTAGTAATCCTCGAAGGGGAGTAGGATGGGAGAAGGATGGGAGTGAGGGCAGGGAGAAAGTGGAGAGGGATGGGAGAGGGAATGGAGAAAGAGAAGAGGGAAGGGAGTAAGGAGATAGGAATTTTGGGATGAGAGAGAGGGAAGGGATGTTGGGAAGAGAGAAAGGGGAGAAAAGGGAATTGGGAAGGAAAAGGGGAAGAGGATGCTCTGAAAAAGGGAATTAGGAGGAGAGGGAGAGAGAAGGCATTTGCACACTACTGATGATAACAGCACTCATGATTTGATGATATCAGTACCAGAATTCCTGTCCCTGTTATCTGTGCTTAAAGCTGCACTTCCCTATGAATGTGGTATTGTGTACGTGATATAAAAGAAAGCTGAAAACATAAGTCGTCCATCATAATGCTACCAGGAATGATGACATGAGACATCTAGACGTCAAAAGTACACATGAGCAAATCATAAGTGTCTACATTGCATAAAACAGTTCAGAAATCACTAAAAGTGATGGGAACCATATAGTTCTTTTCATGATAAGCATGTGTGTGGGCTTTTTTCTTTCAAAATCACATGTAAATAATAAGAGACTCAAATTCTCAATTACCCTAAATATAACTTTCATTTCAGTTGTCGTAAATCACATGTTCTTCCCTCTTCTTAGGTTACCAACCGCCCCCACCAGGTATGTACAGTAATGTCAGTGGAAGGCGAAATCCAGTTGCAGCTCCACGAAATGACCTTCTGTAGTAGGATTTGCCTTAATTATACTAAACACCAAAACCGTCATTAGTCCTCCTGCCTTGCGAGCGACTGAACATGGTACGGAACCAATGCTGTCTATGCTAGAACACAGATGAAGAATTCTTCTCGCAAAAGAACCCTGTAAATTTTTGGCTGTGCTGCCTATTTTGTCAAATTTGGAAGTATTTCTATGCTAATTTATAGCACAATAGGGGAGTTAAATTATTGCATGGTTCATGCCAGAAAATGACTGCATCCCCTTTAAATACGGATGAAGATAACAATAGTTTTAATATTATCGGTGAAGATCTTTCATGTTTCATGCTTAAAAATGAACAGCTTGTGCAAGTTTCCACGTATTCAATTCTTAAAGGAAGTAAGGTTTTTTTAACCAACCATTACAATCTTTTAATACTCGCCAGGTATACAGCGTAAATGTTTGTGTTATGGAAACTTGTATGTGGTAGGGGGTGTCATTCCAGCTGTCAAAATAGCACTTTGTGTGGAGAATTTACACTGTGCTGCCTCTGCAGAGAGCATCAGTTTGCTTCTTATGCTAATGTTAAGTGCTCTATAGATAAGGGGAAGCCTTTTTTCACCATTTTTTTTACCAGATTTTGAGTGCAGAAAAAAGAAATGCCAAAAAGAAGCAAAGTTGACCTCCTCAGGCCTGATGAGTCTAGGATCTTCCAATCCACCTCTTTTTTTTCTTCCTTTTTTTCCTTTTTCTTTTCCATCCTTTTGATACATATTTCTATTTTCTCATAAGAGTATTGTGAGTGTTACGGATATGCTCAGGTAACAGGGATTGAAAAAATACACTTTTGTGTCAGAATTATCTTCCTTTTCTGCAAATTTTCGTTGTTAATTTGCAACTTCAAAGATAACCCTTTTTTTCATGTTCTAAAAATCTTCTTATTTTACTGCATCATGTTGCCTTTTCATTTCAGTCAGAACAGATCATAGAATAATTGAATATAATTTAAACCTGTAATCCAGAAAAGACATTAGGCACATACTTCAATTTCCACTGCCTTTGTTTGATAGCTAGTAATGAATATGTAAAAGATCTTATCCTGAGGGAGAATTTACCCACCTGCTGAATGTCCTTGCATCTCTTATAATGTTTTTAACGAGGAAACAGAAGTTAATCAGAAAAAAAAATTAAAAAATGTGTGTAAATATCAAAGGTGTATATATGTGAAGGCTCTGTTAGGTTTGTACAAATGGCAATATTGATCTGTATGGTTTTTGTTAGGTCGTCCATTTATTATCATGAATGAGAAGTTGTGTATTTCAATTGTACAGATTTCTTGCATCAGAGTCTTTCAGTTAGGAAGACATCTTTGACTTCAAACAGTTCTTACTCTTGTCTACCAAATATTACAGTAAAGGAATGGATTAACATACTATGAATAATCATGTCTATGGAAGGAAGCCATTTCATTGGCTGTTAAAATTAAAATTTTTGTGTAGAGATATACTTTGGACTTCCTTGTTACAAAGTCTTAGTTGTGGGACACTCTAGTAGGACCCCAAGAGGATATGTTGTCTTATTACCTTCTTTATGGTTGTACTGGCTACATGTGGAATCAACTCTGAGAGAAAGATAGTGAAGAATTGTTGAGCTTGATCGAGAGAGGCCCTTACATTTTGTTTGACCAAGCTATTATGCTTAATGTCAGTAAGTATTACAAGATTTATTAGCTTCAAAGACAAGAGTGCTGAATTGTTTAAAAGATGTTGTCTTCAGTACTGCTTTTAGGCATTCAACTTAAAGTGAAACCTACAGGAAGTCACATTGTTGCTATATTTTTGTCTCTTTTTTTTCTTTTGGTGCTTTCTCTGAATGTATTGAGTAGAAAATCAAATTGAAAGGAAACCTTTCCTAAGAGATGACATTGTGTTTATCAAGTGTCATTTAGTGTGTGAATAACACCAATAAAAGATCAAAATTAATTATTAGATATGCTACAATTTATATATTGGTGTTTAGTAGAGCCAACAACAACTCTTACCAAATTTTGGAACACTCATCATTGAATTAAATGTCACAAACTTCTTTCCTGTAAATCTTACTGGCAAAGACAGAGTTGCCTCCAGGTAGGTGTCTGACTATTTTGAAATTCGTTTGTACCAGTGTTCTTATTAAGAATCGACAGGTGCACAAAGCGATTGTTTTAGGATGAACGTAAGAAATTGCTGTGAATTTCATTGCAAAGGTATTGGCTTTCAAGAGTGGGACTAATGCAATATGAAAAGTTGTGAAAGATCACAAAGGTGTGTTTTTTGGTTTTGAAATGTGACAGCAAACACTCGTAGAAACAGAAAAGCGGAATGTATCGCTTTTCATTCCACCCTTTTGATTTAGCATATTTTCAGACGGCCAATCATCAAGTAGAAATTCTATGATACTAATGATTATGATGGGCACTTGCCACATCTTTTCTACATAGGGACGGCAGTTGTTGCGATTGGTAAAAACAGGTGATTTGAAAGAGCAATCATGACCAGTAGTCTCTGACAGCAAATTGCAGTTTGCCTGTATGTTAATGCACGCCCCGATTTGATTTGTGGCTGTTTTGAGCAAATGTTTTGAGGAATGTTGTCATACGTTTCAGGAAAACACAATGGGTACCGATGCAGTATAACATTTCTTTTTTAAAACCAAGATTTCATTGCCCTGGAGACTAGGTTTTTAGTTTCCTAAAATATTGTCAGGAAGCTAATAGTAAGTAAGTCTGACGACAAACAAAGATTGTGCAATGCAAGAAGGAAATCAGAAAGGAAAGTGAGTTCGAATAGTAATATCCTACAGGTTATTAATTAGTTTAAATTTTTCGCTTCATTGAACCTGTTAATCTTCAATTTTTTCTTATGCAAATGATTGTTTATATACCTTGTTTTTCGGAAGAATTAGTATTCTTTATATTTAAATATCTATCTATGCTTTCCATGCCAAGCATTTTTCGGCTTTTTCTTTCTTTTCTTTTTATCTTTTCCGTTTGGTGTATTACGTTTAATCAGAAATGTACCCAACATGGCCAGCAAAACTGGTCTGTTATTATGATTTGCATGCAGTAGGCGTTTATTTACAGGTTTGAGTCTGACACATACTAACATGATGCACAGATTTTAAATGTTAATATTATAATCCATAATATAGTATCATTACATATCTTGACTAATGACAAGATTTGACCCAAAACTGCATATGGTTCAAACACCTAACCCCAACTGACAACAAATATTAAGTACAGCTTAGAAGTCCTTTGAGCTCCACTTAACTTGGTTCATCAGTGAATTTAGTGTCATCAAGTTTCTCACTTCAATTTTACCTTTCATATATGTAAGGTTCTTTATTGAGAGAGGCACCACATCGCTTTGCCTTGTGAACATTCCATAACTGTTGGGTCAACGCTTTACAGCTTCTACTCCCCTACGATCCCTCTACCCATCCTTCAGAACCATCGATTTGTGCCTGATGTTTATAATATTTGTAGAGTCCCACCCCCCCCCCCCCCCCAAAAAAAAAAAAGAAAAAAAAAATCAATCCACGTAAAGAAAT
Source organism: Apostichopus parvimensis (assembly GCA_000934455.1). Taxonomy (NCBI): domain Eukaryota; kingdom Metazoa; phylum Echinodermata; class Holothuroidea; order Aspidochirotida; family Stichopodidae; genus Apostichopus; species Apostichopus parvimensis. The sequence goes on from KN890795.1 coordinate 28,533, forward strand.
GCCACGTCTTAGTGATCGCAAAAACAGTTCTTTACTCTTGGCAAGGCATATCCAAGAACTTGTAACTACTGCATGCTAGGAACAAATTGGTTACTTTGCTAAGGTAGATTATTTGAAATATTTTATTAACAGTCTCCTACAGGGTTAGTTGGGGGGGGGGGTGTCTTGAGCAAGTGATCGTACGATCTCACTCCGTGGGATTTTCTATAAGTAGAAGAAAGGGGCATTAGAAGCAAAAGTTTAAGTCTTATCACCAAAGTGGGCTTTCAAATTTTATCTCAAGTTGGCAAAATAAGAGAACTTAATATTTACGGGGAACTTGGTGTAATTAATCGTTAAGCAAAATATCAACCTTAACCAAATTTACCAAAGATATACATTGTTTTTTGGAGGGAAGGGATGTGGCTTTATTCTATGGACTAACCTTAAACGCTTTTATTCTCTTTTTTTCATGTAAGGTTTCCCCCTGTATACTCCTCTTTTCAGTGTTCATAAACTAAAAAGTGATCAATGATATCATAAGGCTACTCAGCCATTTGGTTAAGATCATGAATCTGAATGGACCAGTCGGACAGTGTCATTACTGTGATCGATCGCAAGCAAGAGGTCAAGTGGATACAGATTTGGGGTGGGGGATTGGGTGGGGGCTGAGTTCAGAATGATGGGGTTGTTTTATATTTGGGGCCAGTGGTTAAGTAGATACCAATTTATAGATAAAGGTTAAACATCACTTTATATCATCTTGCATTGGGGGGGGGGGGGCGGTGGATTTTCATACTAACAGTTTGAAATGTTAAGAACATTTAAAATCACCTTACTCTTTGTTTTTTCCAGCTTCTTGTCGGTTTATTTTCTGGTGCCATTTTCCATAAAGAGTTTCTATTGTACATTTGGTTTATATAAGTGTATAGGAGTGTGTATAATATGTCATTGTGTGTTGTAAATTTCAATTCAAATGTTGCTATTAACCTGCTGCCTTTACCGGAACTGTATTTCCTATTACAACATATGAATTACCATCCACTCTATAGGTAAGATCTTTTTCATGATAGTTAGATTTGCAGATCAAAGGATTTGTTTATCTCATCGAAAAGCTAAACGCATATCACGTCTTGTATCTATTCGTCTGCACGAAAGTGATCTGATCAAATCCCAGGAAGGTAAAGATTCCACTGCGACGCTGACTCAAGTTTCTTGTACGGCCGTAGTTATCTGTAACTAGATGAGAACTTATTAAAAGGGAGAGTTACAGGAAAAGATGAAACCATGCAGCTTCCTGCGTGTCAATTTATTCTGAAATCAACACTCTGGACAAATAGTAGAAAAAACTTAAGCACATCCTTTCGTTAGTAGCTATAAAACTGTCTCTACAATCATTTGATTAATGTTCTACAATCAAAAGGGTGAAAGATGAGAAAGGCTATATACCGTTTGGGCCGATATAATCATCATATGGTCATCATTGTTAGATAAATTCTAGCAAGCTAAAATATCTTCTGACCCATCATATTATTGCTAGATATCTACGTTTGAAGGGGAAATGTCTTGGTGAGGTGAAGCCCTCTTTAATGAGGATGGCAGGAAAGGGCTTGGTGAAGTTTATATACAATTGTCCACTACTTGGATTTCTATTATATTTGGATGCAATGTTTGTGAACATTAACGGTATTTTGTTCTCACAAAAGTAGAATATTCTAACTTAACTTTGTGGAGCATGTACTTCTTTATTTATCTTTGTACGGGTTAAGTTGACAGTGGTGGTCGCAGTGAGTTATTAGTAAAGGTATTTCCGCCTTAAAAGTCTATTTTTGTATGCCAGTGATGTATGGTAAGAAAACAACTATTTCTTTATATTGCAAGAAAAAATATCAGTTGCTACTGAAATATAATTGTTTGAATACGGCAGGAAAAGAGGGGGGGGGGTAGGGGGTGTTTGGTAAGTCTAATTGCAAGAGACAGACGAATTCAGATACATTGCTAAAACAGTTACAATTGCCTACATTTTATCCCCGGTCAGTCCATTTGATGGGTCAAATGTCAGTGATGACAGGGGTATGGGATAAAGGCCGGACATTAAAAGCAGTGCTGGATGTATTTTTTGTTCAATTTAGCAAAATTACAAATTGATTGTATAAATATAATATATATTATAAATAATAATTTTAAGTGACTCGAAGCCGCACGCATTCAATTGGTCGATTGTAAAAGAAAAATCATGGTTTTAATAGTGAATGCATTGTTCACCTCAATTTCCAAATCTTCCATAATTCCAAACTTACCTTTTCTACCTATTTTAATGCTTCACTTATGCACTCAGCTATCCACCGAAAGGACTACTTGGCGTTAAATCGTTTTTTCGTTGCCTTTCGAAATTATTGTAAGATCTACTTTCAAGGTTAAGCAATGCCTCTGTGATGTTATAGCATGAATAATAATTTGTTCTCGGTAATGTACCATATATTTGCAAAATATACACAAAATTTAATTAATTGCAATATCACTGTCATCTTTTCATTGGGAGGAGATTGGTATCTGCCCCCCTTCCCTTGAACACTTATATTTGCAGGAGAAAAAGACAAATGCTCGCCATTCCAAGGATTCTTTATTGTATTCCACGAAAGTGTGCATAAGCCTGCATTCGTGCAAACTGTTGAAAAGACAGGTGTTTGATATCAAAAACCTCAAAGGGCATTTGTGGTAATAAACTTTTACACCACATAGGCTTTATTCAACGATGGTTCTGAACACAACTTTAGTCAGCACGACTATATACCTTGTTTATCGTCAGATTACCATAAATGTATAAAGTTGGTTTATATTATTTATTGAACAGAAGCTTCGATGGATTGATCTGTCAACTACCGACCACTTTTTTATAACCCTTGAAGGAGGAAATAAGCAATAGTGTACCATGCATATAGACGGATCGGGTGTTTAGACGTGACCTGGCGCATTCTGAAGCATATTTAGGCCATAAAACAGGTCTATAATCACTGTAGGTCTGCACGCAATATTGTGCTGATAACTGCTTTGTGTGTGTGTTCAAAATATGGGGCTTACTAGCTTGATTATTATGTCTGTTGTACCTTACCTGGTTTCCTTTATCACAAACAGTCGAACACGTATCGTTGGGGATACTGTTCAAGTGAATTCAAATTCACCTGCATTTTGGTGTTAGTAAATTTGAATTTGTCCATTACCTTGTTAATCTCTTTCAGTTCTTGCTGTTTTCCGTCTTTAGCAAGAATATCTTCCCCTCGTGTGGTTTTCGGTCACGGATAAGTTTATTTAGCTTCTTCTGAACTACTCATTTTGTGGTACTTGTTAGACCATCCAAAGACTGACAATAATATTGCTCGTTGACTGTAGTTCCAGTGGCATTGTGGCTAGGACGGATTGCTAGAATAAATCAATTTTTCTGCGGTCCCTCATACCATACTGTTTTGGTGGGAACTTAAATTTCGTTCAGTTGATTTGTCTGTAACTGATAACTTGATTACCCTTTAATACTCAGAATCCTCAATAGTGTATACCAACGCCTACAAATGGCAGTCTTTTGTTTTTGTGATCATTGGATTTTGTAGCAGTAAGGGTGAAGAATTATAACTATGTTGATTTCCATTTCTCCCAATCTGTACCAGATATGTATATCCCAGAAGTATTTGTGCCTGCTGCTCTAAACAAGTATAGGCAAACCATGCAGTTCCAGGTCACATCCGAAAGGTTGTTAGTATGATCATAAGAGGCACATCATCACCCATCCACTTAGTTTGAAGTTCATGAACATGACTGGGTATAGCTGGAGTTCCCATCAGATCCTTCGGAAAGGTTGATCATGGGCTAAATGAAGTGCCGCAAGGCATACCTATACCATACGGTTCATACACCGAATGAGCGTGTGACAGTGTGCCAAAGCAATAACACCATAGTGGTCATATCGCCAACCTTCCAGATGAGATCTGCAACTGTCAATCCTCTGGACATTTGAACGCTACAAAAATGAAGAAATGGTTTGGTAGTCCTATTTACGTAGACTTCAATCAAAGAAGACAATATTCCCACACAAACAAAAAAGGCAGGAGGTCATGTCACTTGAGTGGCTAAATTGTAATCCAATGATCCATCTTAATAAATTGACAAATTGTGACATAATGATGACACGCTTGCCAAATGTCACTATATCAAAATGTTCCATCGTTATAGGAGGTTTAACTCTGGGCTTGTCCTGATAGCTACCACACTGTAATAAGATCCCCATTCAAATGATTTGAAGCCAATTTTTACTAAAGACCAATAGTATTGTAGGAAATGAGGGTATATATCAAGCCCGAATTGCATTCTCTATAATCCAGCTTTCTGGGGGTTCTTTTTCAGGATGATGAAGTTATTATTGTGCATCACTTTACTGCTGGCCTCATTGACTATTTCCAGTACAAGTGCACGCGGAATATCTCTAGATGTTGATGGAGATCATGTCTGCACGAGAACAGAGAGGTATTTTATATTTTATAGCTTTATGTCGATGTTTGTATTAAATTTGTCTCAAGGATGAACTAACTGTGCAACCGTGAAACCTCCGAAGGTTGCGGTGTAGCACACTTGCTACACGCCAAAAAACGCTTATAAATATTATACTCTAAAAAGTTGGGCAAATATCTTACCAAACACTGGCTGCGTATGTATTCCAACCAAATTTGGGTAAAGTTTTGCTACAAAACAAGAAAGATTAAGACCTTTTAACTACTTTAATTGCCAAAAAGTGATACATTAGTCACAATTGTCTTCATTTTCTCTTCTACGCATTCGTACAATTGGGTTCTTGCGAGTTGATATATGAAGTATTGTTGATATATGAGGTAAATCGCAGATGTAGTAGTCTGAGTAGAACTGGCATCTTGCCGATTAGAATGCCAACGGTCATGCTCCTGAACTGCTATTTATTTGCGCATTAAACACTCATTTGTGAAAATGTAAAATGTTCTGATCGATTGGCATGTGAGGTAGTTATTAGGATTGATAGGTGACTGCAATATTATTTACCTCACAGTAGTTTATTCTGGACTTAATATTCTCGATATTCTGTGATAGAATCTATCAAATAAAATTGTGGCAATTAATGGCCTCCGCACGTAGTCAGTTTATTATCTATGCTCTATTGTCAACATTTACGGTATTTTTAAAGATAGATTTCTTTGGAAATCATCATACGTAATTGTTTGTGAACAAACTGCAATCAAATACAATCAAATAACTTTATGTCTGCTTGTTTGTACCTGGTTGTTTGCTTCTGTTTTAATAAAACATGAAAAGTATATTTACACGTGACGGAGATTGCTGTTATGGAGCCTAGCCTAAATTTAACATGTATTACCTGAGAGCAAAGCAATCAAAGGACTGTGTATTCTGCCTGTTGCTATGGAATGGTATTGTATGATCAACTTTATATCCAACAAAGAAATTACATGCTTGTAGATAAATAAAACCCAAAGGTTAGAAAATAAGCACAATAAAACATAAAATCATAAAAACACTACAACACTAAAGACAATCTAACAAAGAAAAGCATGTGTACACGCAATCAACACAGTACAGACCAGACATTGCCAAGTTGCAAACACCCCAAACAAGGAAATAAAAATGGCAAGAAGAATGATTAACGATAAAAAGACGAGTTAAAAGTATTAACGGCGTGCCCAGAAAAGACGAAGTGTTGCGATTCGTGTGTGTTCGAATTCTACCGCTGTGTGGAATGATACAATTACTAATGTTGTGATATAGGGTGTGGCTAATATCCTTTAACACTAAATTTGCCCACTCTCATAGACTTGTTCCACCGTAGGTAAACAATACCCAATAACCCGACCGACCCGCTTGATAGTATCATCTGCAACCCTCTTAAATGTCTTATTTGTGTTACCAACCCATGATGTCATAAAGTATAAGACCAGACAAAACCAATAATGGAATGATAACATATAAATGAAATGTCCTGATTTATGTTAATAAGAGTATAACTTACGCAAACACGATACATACGGGGTTTCAGACGTTTAGTTATATACTCGACGTGTGCATCCCACCTCAGATGGTCATCAAACATTACTCCCATTTACTTTGTAACCACTAACTCTATCCACTAGCATATCCTAATAACAAGTGGTACAGGCACCTCCCTATTTACCTTCCGGAAGTCCAAATCAATTTCTATGTCTTACTAACATTTAATTCAGGTAATTTCTATCACAGAGATGAACTAACTCAGTAATTTTGCTTACGGTAGCTTCTATCAACATCTTTCCTAATCAAACAAGTTAGAGCAGAGAATTCAGGAAACTTAACAAGAGGACAAAATGGGGTCTGTAGAACGTATGTTTGAAGTATACAACTTAAAGAGGGGAAATGTGCAAACACAGTGTCCTGTTTTTTTTAAATTAATAACAACAGACTAACGTTACGACCAATACGAACAGACAGTAAACGGTTGGTTGGTAAGATAATCTGTAAGATAATCTAAGACCCAATGTTCCAGCGCATTTGGGACGGCGTCTATTTTAAGTAGTAGATCAGTCAAAATATGAGGTTGTATAGTATTGAATGCAGATGAGAAATAAAAAAAAAACCTGCGGGCTGAGACAGTACCAGATCTTAAATCTTCAAGATGAGAATACAGTTTGTCCAGTTTGCACAGGATAGCATCTTCAGCATTACAATCGTCTGTTTGGGAAAATGGAGATCATCCATGAGATTAGCAGTTAGCTTCTTCAAATAGTGTAAAATAAATCGTTCACATAATGTAACTCCGACGGAAGTGAGGGTAACTGGACGAAGATTGTTCATGCTAGTTATGCGTGATATTTTAGGTACCGAAATAATACAGGGTTGCTTCCAAATATGAGGAATGGATTGAGTTTTGAAACCCAAATTAACAATAAAATGAAGAATATATGATAATTGACGGTTACAGTGTTTTAAGACACATTGTGAGTTTGTCGGTCAACTTCTTTCGTGAAATCTTGACAGTCAAATTGATTATAGAACGATTTAAAGCTGATTATAGCATAAAACGGAGAAGAATTACGGAAAAGTAAAGGACAGTGTTTTAAGCTTTTGTTAGCATAACCGCTCACCATACGCATACCGCTTTAGACACTCTTAATATTACTTGTAGTAAAATGTTTTTCGATTTTCCTTTTAGAAACATCCTTATCACGTTTTATCACAACATTTATATCCTTCTGAATCAAGTTTTAGGTCTTTATTCCCTTTCTTGAATACCCTTTCTTTCTATTGGTGAAATGTTTTACTTCGTTAGTGACCCAGGGTTTGTTGTGTGGATAACATTTGACCTTTTCGAAGGAATGAAAGCGTTCTCACAAAATTCAATGTAAGAACTGACAGTATCAGTCAATACGTGAATATCTGAGGCAGAATTAGCAAACATGTCCCACTCTGTATAATTAAATCAGTTGGAGCTGATCCAGGACATCGTCAGATGCTATAGGGAACTCTGCTGGATTGGCAGTTAATATTGTTAACCACACCGTAGTTCTGTTAACTAATTGTTTTCATTTATTAAGCAAATGAAATGCAAAATAAATGTACAGTGATCATACTTTTTAAGCAATCGTGTGCTTCATTGTCATGCTTGGCAGTCTCTTATGCTCATATAAAAGTAGGGAACCACTATTTTAAAAGGTTCTTTTTCTTAATAGGTCTAGAGTTACATAGACCTTTTGTGGCCTCCGTATTATTATATGGCCGGACCATGCTATTGCCTCTTACATTACAGTTCCAACATAAAGAAAACCATACAAGTCTATGGAAACTACATATTGAGAGGTGTTCCTATTTTTCTATGAGTTTGTTGTAACGGCGATTAACCATGCATATATACTGAGGTTACAATACCCCTTTCTACTTCCCTGCCGCTGTTCCTTACATTTCCTCCTCCCCTTTCCATTCCCATAAGATGAAATAAACGGAATAATTTGTATCATTCCAATATTACCAGTATTTATACTTTTAATATTAACAGCTACCAGATTACGGTCGCAACTTCATTCGCTGAATCTTATAATGTAAAATATTACACTAGATGTTGGGATCTCTGGGGCTGGTTCAAGTGCACCAAAACAAGGTATGATATCATTACATAATTGTTTGCAGAAATTACGAAAAGCCATTCCACATGTGGAATTTCAACCGGTAGTCAGGAAGGCATCAGGTTTATGCAAATAAGTGTACTGGGACTAACGGGAACCCTCCTCCCATTTTGAAAATTGTCATATCGTGATAAACACTTGAGGTCTTATGAATATGCATGATTAACGATAAATTCAGTTGTAACATTCCATTCTTCCCGTAATGAACCTTTTCTAACATATATATGTACA
>KN890800.1:0-11754 GCA_000934455.1 Apostichopus parvimensis
GTAAGAAAGTTTCAAGTTAACAAGTTCTAGAACTTTTGGAGTGAAGTAATCTACTGTTTAAATCTGGTCAGGCATTTAGCATTTAGGCATATCTTTTTTTTAGGTAGCCTACAGTACTAATTTTTAAGAAATAGTATCTGAAAATTGTTAAATTCCCCCAAAGAACATTAATTTCAACCACTTCATGTTGTTCAGTCTGACTCAAGGTTGCATGTGTCAGTAAAAGCATTCAACTGTTTGTGACCACATTTCACTCCATAATGTTCATCTAAGAGACCCCCCTCCCCAATTGCAACGAATTGCCATCCTACACAATTATATACATGCATTGACAGCAAATTCGTACTTGGCATATTTTCACCCTATTTGGCCTATGTCATCAGAAAAACTGGCAAACCTTTGTCGGTCTTCTCCATCCAACCTACCCCTCCCCCTCTCCCTTCATCCCTTTCCCCAGCTATTGAATTGAGTTCATTAAACTAGTACAGTAAATTCACATGCCCTGTGTGAAGCATTAATAGTATTAAAAATTTATGCAAATGTTCGGGTTTGTTTTTTTATTAAACAAGTTTTATGGAAGAAAATTAAAGTTAAACAAAGCAAATAGTTGTTTTCATAAACTTATTTTACATCTTCCTCGTTCATTTCACCTTGCCAGGTCTTCGTTACAAATGAGAAGTGCTTCAACTCAGTGGCAGAATTGGTCCGCCACCACTGTAAAGAGGCAGACGGTTTGATCACAACTCTAAGGTACCCGGCCCCCAAACTCAACAAACCCACGGTCTACGGTGTGTCCCCGCAGGTGGACATATGGGAGGTGGACCGACAAGACATCGTCATGAAGAGCAAACTCGGAGGCGGGCAATACGGAGAGGTCTACGAGGCCTGTTGGAAGAAGCACAATCGGATCGTCGCTGTCAAAACACTGAGGGTAAGATGTGAGAAGATGTGAAAAACATGATCCAACGTCAATAAAAAGCGTATAAAAGAGAAGAAAAATATAATAAGGAACACAAATATAAAAAGTGAAACTATTCGCATGGACTTTTCAAACCGATGACTTAAAGAAGAAATCACTCTGGCTTAAAATACCAACGGAGCAAATTCCTTGTAAAGCTGCTTTTAAATATAATTTTTTTATCACCAACTATTGGCAGTGTTACATAACAATTAACAAGGTCAGAGTATTTCTGTAAAATGAGCAGTTGACAATTCTAAAGTCTTGTTCACATTTGAGAACACCAGTGGGGATCTATCACTCAAAGGCCAGCAACTTCGTAGTGTCACATAGGTCACGTCCTCGAGATCAGACCGGGCAATGTTGATCCCCCCCTACCCCATTTAGGGGAGAACCCTGACCTTGAGAAAACCAGCGGGATCTACCACTCAAAGGCTAGCAACTTCGTAGTGTCACAAAGGTCACGTCCTCGAGTTAAGACCGGGCAATGTTGCTCCTCAATCCCTCCCCCCCCCCCTTTGGGGGAGGACCGTGACCCTGCAAATGCAATCAAGCTTGTACTGTGAATGATTCGGAGGATCCTAGGATGACATCACATCTCTGTTTACTTTCTACCATCACTTGAATTTAAACTGGCATTTGTCTAAAAGTCAGGCACACTATTGTACAATACTTGATGTTTAAAGAATCAACATCAGGAAAACACATTTCTGATATACCTACCCCCTTGGGGTCTCAACTGTGGAGGAAAAAAAAGGCCAGAGACACTTTCCCATTTTATTTCAACAACATGAATGTGACTATTTTAATTGATTTTTCTTCTGCTACACTGTCGTTTTTTTCTGAATATTAGTTATCCTAGCTGTGTTGTGTTTGAGAAATACCGAAACCTGATAAAAAAATAGGCATTTTTTGTTGTTTACAAATAGTGGGATAATTTACATTCAAACATTACAACCCTCAATCATGGATAAAACTATTGTGGCCTTCAAGACACTGAGTCCCTTGAGAGGGTTTTGTAGACTTTCCGAAATAGGAACACTGCATAACGTGATAAAATATATGTAGTGGAAAACTGACTTGATTCCAGGTTAGAGTTTGGGAAGGTTAACAACTTCTAGTCAAGGACTTTATGGAGAATGACAAACTGAGAGTTGTTTACCTGCTTGTTTGACTTAGATTAATGTTTTGCAATAAAACGGCCATTGAAAATGAAATCACTTCCAGATGTGAAAGAGAAGTGCACTGTTAAAAGCAGTTTCCTTAGAATCCTGTAGACTGTTTTGATACTCAAACAGGAGGGAAGGGGTGGGGGGGATTGGGGGGGAGGTGGTATTAGAGAGGTAAGAGGGAGGCCAGTAGGGGATGGGTGATTTTGGACTCTTGCGTTATTGTATTTGCAAACTCAGGCATATTTTGCACTGACAGCGATCACTTCTGTATGTGTCTTTGGTTGCTAAACTACATTTCAAAAATCAATGAAATTAGAAAAAACATTACCAAAGATTTGGTATTTTGATTTGAAAATTGATGAAAGCCTTTTTCTTGTGGTATTTTCATGTGCTGCTCAAATTGGTGTTATAAAAGAGAGCAAGAGAGAAAAAAAAAGCCAGGACGACATATGAAGACAGAGGGGGAAAAGAATAGGAATTGGAGAGGGAAAAAAAAAGTGACTTCATAGGGACTGGAAAATTGAGTTGCTCTCACAATTTTGCTAACATTCCAGGCTAGCCAGTAATTGTCCTTCATAACACTCAATTCAAACTTTTGGTTACTTTTTCCATCTGTCAATCTAGTTTTACTTATTTTTGTAAACAAGATGAAATAACTAGGATTGGCCTGTATCATTTCCTGTATCATTAAGTTGAACATAGAGACAGATCTCAATATATGAAAGGTTTGACATGCTAGAAATACAGACTTTATACAGTATGGTAGTTGCACGCAAAACTCTGCAAAACAAATGCACGCAAAACTCTGGCTTCGATGCTCATCGGTCACGTGCCATCTCAGTTTCCTGTGTAATTAGCATCTTGACGGTGTGAAGACTGTTTAGTCAGCATTTCTTAGTATTTTCATTTTAATGGATACGTTTCTTGCCAGCTATACAGTGTCCTGTTCTTTGTTTTTGTTATTAACACCAGGAGCAGAAGTTATTGTTGCTAACTACTAGAGCCTTAATATCTGTTAATTGCAGAGAGAAATAATTTTGATAGCATTTTCACTGACCATTGGATTGGTCACGAAAGTGAATTTGTAAAGTGGGAAGATTTTGTAGATGGTGTGCAGTTTTGTATTAAAAACTATAAATGGCTACTAGTTTGTTTTGCCTGGACATGTAAGATATAAATTATGATATTTTCTTTGAAGATATTTCGAAGAAATCATATAACTCTTGGCTTTTATTTCATTGACAGGAAGAGAACATGAGAATCGAAGAATTCTTGAGCGAAGCCGCAGTGATGAAGAATGTAAAGAACCCAAATTTAGTGCAATTGTTAGGTAAGGGAACCTAGTGATTTGGCTAGTAGCAAAGATGTAGGAAGAAGTAGTGGCATGGGGAAATTAATTAGAACACTTCAACCCTGGAGCTCACCTGTGAAAATTGTTCAAACAATAGGGGCAAAATGATTGTCTAATCGGGAAGGATGGAGAAACAAGCTGTTTAATTTTGTTCTTGTTTGTCAGTAACTTCCAATATCCTCCCTCCCCTGCCCTCCTAGGGCACCCCCCCCTCGCATCCACCCTGCTTTAATGTTTTTACCCATATGTGGTAAAATGATGATCTCTTACCTTACGGAACGATGTAGAACGTTTGGGAAGAGTAAGTGCATGGATTTGTTTTCTCAATTCTGAGATAATCTGCTGGAGCATAAAATAATCTCAGTAGAGTTTCAGGTGTATCAGTGTTAAATTAGTCACTGTCTTCAGTTATAGAAATAACATTCTTGTTTAAGTTGATGCAAAGTTCAAATGATATTCAAAGGAAAATGTACAGCTGTTGTGACTGGTTTGCAGACAATTATCTCGTTGAGGATGATAAATAAAATGAAGGTATTGAAAAAAAAGGTTCTGTAAATGATACAACAACACCGAAACCCTTCAAAAATTTGTAGACCAACTAAACTGCTGTCATTACGACAGTGTTTATCACCATTTAAGGTTTTCTTTTCTTTGTCAGATTGATGACTTTTGTCCTGAAGGTCAAAGGTGATGGTTTTAAATGGATACTGTCATGTTTATTCGTCATAATAAAGGTTTTTTTTTTTTTTAAGGTGATTTCTTTGTATTCACTTTTTTTTATTATTATTCTCACCGCTCCTTTTTTCTCTTTGGCAGGTGTATGTACAAGAGAGCCCCCATTTTATATAATTACAGAGTTTATGCCTTACGGAAATCTGTTGGAATACCTCAGGGAAAATGACGAGACGACACTGCCAGCAGTCACCCTACTCTACATGGCTACACAGGTGGCCTCCGCTATGAGTTACTTAGAAGCCATGAACTATATTCACAGGTGAGCCGTGGGGTTGTTACAGATGTGATCAGAGGTATCCGCGAACTAATGAACTCTCGGTCGAATGTCATCGTCGCAGCATTTAGGGTTGACCCTGTCATCCAGTGTATGTGTTTGTCTTGCTTCATGTCAATTTACATGCCAATATGACTCGGACCTCAATGTTAACCCCGTTTACAAATGCAAGACGGTATGAGAGTGTTTACATAACGGTATGTCATTCTGACAATTACGGTATATAAACCTGTATACGGAAGATACGAACACCGTTTTGTCAAAAAACAGGGAATTCTCCTCGCATTATAGCTACACGATGATATTGACCCCGATTGTTTTGGAACACAACGCTAAAACGAAAGCTAAATCAAACACAAAGGAGAGGTACTTGAAACATAAATGATCATAAGATAAACTTAAAGAGGTCCTTGAAAAAGTCATAAATTTTATAATATTGGCATGCACAAATACCACGCTTCTTTCGAGGATATTAAATATTGACCAATTTCCGAAAATGCTTTTCCTGAATGGGGTCATGTGTCAAGTAGTACCTTCAAAGGATAGTGGGGGATTTTAGCAAAACAAATTGTTAAAACTACCCAGGTTAGTAATCCATCTTTCTTATCTTGAATACATTTGATGTTGAATACATTTGATCAAGTTCATTTTTCCTCAACTTCAGGGACTTGGCTGCACGAAACTGCCTGCTCGGAGAAAACCACCTGGTGAAGGTCGCCGACTTTGGGCTGGCCCGAATAACACAGGGTGAAGTCTACACGGCACAAGCCGGTGCAAAGTTCCCCATCAAGTGGACGGCACCTGAAAGCTTGGCGTTTAACAAATTTTCCAACAAATCTGACATCTGGGGTGAGGATTAGAGACTGTAGTTATACCCTCTTTTTTGCAATGAATCTGGATTGATTAAGCAATTTTCTCTTGAATACATGTGTGTAGAAAATAATGACATAATCATGAAGATGTCCTTGCTTGTGGAAGAAGTTAATTCCTGTGGAAAAGATGCACCTCATCATAAATACTGTGATTTTAGGGGATCCGTCAAAAAGTGAAACAGTTGATTTCGTCTGTTATGGTGTGTTTATAATAGAATGCGTAACAGGGCTTGAGTGTAGGTTAAATGTCTTTGAAAGTTCCTTCAAGGCTAAATGAAAGATGAAGCCACTTTCTCAGTGCAGATCTCACTGTTTTAATTCATTGGTTTATCAATTCGAATAAGGCAATTTTCAACAGTCAGCATTTTAAGAAAGACAAAAAAACAACATAGCATACTGTTCTGTGGGAAGACCATTTCAATACCTTGGTCATAACTTGCCTTCTTTGAAGTGTCTGCTATTCAGTCAAATCAATTCACAGCTTACCCTAAGAAGAGAATCAGTTTGTACAGTATGTGGTCATAACCGAATGGGTAAGAGGGCTTAGGAATATGTTAAACGTCTAGAAAGTTTCCCTTTCGAGGCTACATGAAAGATGAAGCCAGTTTCTCAGAGCAGACCTAAATGTTTAACCATGTGAAGCCATGCAGTTTATCAATTCTAATAAAGGAAAGCAAAAGTTGTTCTTTTTACTCGGTATGAACATCAGAATGGATGACATTCAACATCACAATATCCTTGACAAATTGTTAAAGTATTGTAGACATGTTACTTTAGGTCAGAAAAATCTTACGATTTTGCTATTGAGCATGGTGTTTCATCTGAGAAATTGACCTAATGGACTGACTAAGTAGTGTGGTATTTTGAATTGATAAACCCCTGTTTTCTTAAAAGAAAACATTCCCCCTCTCCCTCCACCACCCCCCCACCCCCCGCAAGAGAGAAAAGTTGTATAATAATGCAACCTATCCTGTCACCAGTGAAAATTAATATTCTACAATGTATCAAATTTAATTTTATGCCTGCCATCATTTCTTAAACTCTGCTTTGGAGAAGTTTGTTTGGTCTGTTATCCCATAATACATCACTCCTTAATCAGCTGTCTATTTGGATTTTCAAATGTTGGTGTTGGAAAAAAAACAAGAAAAGAATAAAACAAAGCAAACTGCTCTTTGGAAACACAATTTGAATACCTCGGTCATAACTTTCCTTCTGTGAAGTGTCTGAGTTTGAGTCCGATCAACTCACAGCTTACTCCAGGAAGAGAAGCTTTGTCAGGGCAAGTCATCATCTGTACAAGCAATGGTGAACCTTGTAATAATAATATCTATGTTTATTCATAACCAAAATGTGTAAATAGTTGGAATATAATTGCTTAGAAGTCAATGCAAATTGGATTTTAAGATTTGGTGGAAGTGTTAAATTTTATTTTCAACATTTGGATGAATGATTTGTGTAATTTTTTTGTTTACAACAAAAAACACAGATATTTCCCAGTTCCCTCTTGTTACTTACTCTCCTCTGAAGTTGCAAGATATGTATTAATAACCATTTCGCCCAAACTATAGAAAATGTTCATACCTCTGTAAAGGAACCAGCTATAATGATCATCTTAGGTGTCAGATATTGACACATTTTGGGTTTTAGTTAGCTACTGGCCAGTTTGATATAAAGAAGCTACAGATTTTTAAATAGGTTTATATAAGCTGTAACTTTCTCACGCTCAAATGACTTTTGATTTTGTTTCGGCAGCTTTCGGTATCCTCCTGTGGGAGATTGCTACGTACGGTAGTTCACCTTACCCTGGTCTAGATCTCCAGCATGTCTACGGCAAACTGGAGAAAGGGTACCGGATGGAGCGTCCCGAGGGGTGTCCGTCAGACGTCTACAACCTCATGCTGAACTGCTGGGAGTGGAAGTCTAGCGATAGGCCTAGCTTCAGGGACATCCTAGACGAGATGAACACGATGTTTGCCAACTCCAGTATAAGCGAAGAAGTGGAAAAGTCCCGAAGGGAGCCTCCGATCATACCGGCCAAGAAGCGCAGCAGCAGGAGGGACGGCGTCAGAGGTGGGATGCCGGACGAGAAGCCCAGGAGTCACGACGGTGGCAGCGGCACGAGGGTCGACGAGAGAGGAAGAAACGGGCGGGAAATTCACACCAGTAACGAGATCCACGAACAAGGTGAATTAACGCGTGATATGTGGTTTGTGATCTTTAATGGTAAAGCAACACCCCTCCCAAATAAATGTGATCCATCAGATACCCTCTCTCCACCCCACCTCATTCATTTGTACTCTTTGTTTTTTTTTGGGGGGGGGGTGTTTGGTGCACCCGGTTGTTAAAGTACTTCAACCTATAGCTGGGGGCAGGCCTCAAGGCTTCAGGCTAATTAATGGCTAAATGATAGTAGACTTCGATAATTTGCCTTTAGAAAAAGAAAAGAAGTACTTGCTTCTCTCTGCCAGTAGACATTCAGAACATAAACACATAATAAGTAGGGTAACAATGGTCAGTCAAAACATTGGAAGTTCTCTACCTTGTTCCCTCCCAAATGTAAGCCCCAATTATTGCATATTATCAGCAAATATTATTGGGCTGCTCTCAAAAACCATCTGCACAGTAACTGATCCACAGTATTCTATAATACAGGAAAATGCCAGTGGGAATTTCATTTCAAATTTCAGATTTTTTTAAATTTTTGTGCCCTAGCATTTTTCTTAGGAAGTGGCTTAATATTGTGAAATTCTAATTTGTAAGTCTCTGAGAAATAATATCATTTTTTTTTCAACCCAAAAATAAAATAACTTTTATTTATTGACATTAATGTAAGAAAAGATAATTTTCAGAATTTTATGCTAGTTTTGTTCATGTTTACTCTAGTTGTCATAGTAATACCTACATAAGATATTTACTAGCAACCTTCTTACCTAGCCTTCCATAGTTTTTCAAGTTTCAAGTTTATTTGTACCATCATCATTAGAGTTTGCCTGAGTAAAAGAGTCGACATAGCTCTGGGATGAGGACGGGTCGCCGTTCTACCCAACCTTCACTTTTCTTTTGAGTGTAGGGTGAATGGTAGTCTCTTGATTTAAGTCTCTATGAAACCATTAATGTCTGGTATGACTAAACCACCTTTTGGTTCCTTGTCCTCTCCTACAAGTGCAACATCTCTTTCACCACCTTTATCCTCCATCCTTCGTCTTTTGTATCTTTCTTTCTACAGTACCTCACGAACCTCCAGACTTTCCGAAGAAGAAAGGCTTCATGAAAAACTTGGGAAAGAAGAAACGATCTATGGACCAATCGATGGAGAACGTGTCGGCTGCCGTCGATGAGAATAACACTCGCCACCAAATGTCAACCGTCCCTGGCAAAGAAAATGGAATCGACATGCATGCAATCACACAGGATATAAACGCCTTATTTGTTGGACAAAATAACGCAAACTCTTCACTTCTGAAACCTGGCGCCCCGCCGCGTCCGGGCATAACCGCAAGGGCGGCGCTGAAGCCGCCCCCGAGTAGCGAGACGAGAAGTAAACCGTGGCGGGCCAAAGAGGATAGCACCAGCTCATTGACAGATGGCGTAGATGTACAAAGTTATAAGACTGGTAGGTCGTCCTCGACTCCCACCTTAGAGAGGAGGCCAGTTGAACCAAGTGGTGGTCTGCAGCAACAGCAGCAGGAAGAGAGGGACACACCCAGGGCAGCGTTAAAGCCCCCCGGAAGACCAACTGATAGACCTCCTCCTTTACCCCCACCTGTAAATGTTGCCACAGACTCAGCTAAGGAACCCTTAAGTAAAACAAAATCACTGCCTTCTGTAAAGAAACCGCTACAAACACAGGTGCCATCCGAGGGCATCCCCGAGAGCCCAGACGACCCCACGTCCCCGACGTCCGGCATGCGTAAGAAGAAGGACATCAGTCGACCCAAAGTGCCTCCGCCCGCTCCACCCCCTCTCAGTCCCAACTCGGATTCCTCGTCGGCGTCGCCGATCCCCAGTCCCCGAAGCTCTCCCTCCAGGACACCTCTGAGCCTTCCGAAGCCGCAGCGCTACGCCCACAAGCCACCTATACTCAGCCCCAAGCCAACCATAAACAGCAACAAGCCAATCTTCCCTGCCACAAATCCCAACGTCAAGAGACACGACAGAAAGGGCTCGGCCAGGAGGCGGGTCGCGGCGCAGAACGAGAAGGCGGAGATGCAGGCCTCCAAGACAACCATACTGCAGACGGCAGACAGCCTGTTCATGCAGAGTAACGTTATTCTGAAAACGAGGGACTTCACTCTCTGCCATGAGTTCTCCTCCTCGTTAGAGGACTTCTTTCAGTCGTGCGAAAAGCACTTGGAAAATATGCCAGTCAGGCAGAAATTTTCGTTACGGGACGTTTTATCCAGATCTTCGAAAGACTTGCAGACGTTGAAAGTGAAACATTCTTCGGTGAATACGGTGGAATTGGATACCATCGTAACCAGCCTGCATAATAGCATCAAAAAGATCCGGTCGCTTATACAGTGATTTTTAACTTTCTCTTTTCCTTTCTGTTTTTTTTTTTTTTCCTTTTCCTCTTCTTTCTAACTAAGATATAAAAAAGAAATATTTTATTAAAAGATGTTTGTATATTAGGCGTCATATTTTCTATTTGCTCCATTTTTATCTAATTTTGTCTTTTGCTTGATAAATAGAGCAAAAACAAAGAGAAATGAGTCGAGCGTCTGCTTTTAAAACGCGAGTTGCTTTCATTTATGGCAGCCGAGCAGCTGTGAGATTTAATGGGTGATGATGCAATAAATGCTGGTAATTAATCCAACCTCATTAATATGCATTTATGAATCAAACACGGTTGGATTTATGAGCAGGGTATAACAATGTTCAAGTTTTTTTTTCCTCTTTACTCTGGGTAACAAAAGAAAATGTTGACATTTGGAAAATGGAAATGGAATCATTCTAATAGACCTGGGGTGTTTTTTGGGGATGGTTGGGGCTTATTCACCCATTTAATAAGTGAATATGGAAACTTACCTTGTTTTGTGTGTGTGTGAGTGTGTGTTTGTAAAAGGGTTCACTTTTGATAGAGGGGAGTTATACATTCTCTCCAATGAAAGTCATACAGCTTTATGTGAAGACATGCAAGAGAATAGACACAACACTCCCTCCCGTTGAACGTAACCATTTTGAAACGATAACAATGATATCAAACATTTGAAAGAAGCTTTGTAGAAGCCTTACAAGCTGGGCTGATTGAGATGCATTGTTCAAAATGTAGAGACATTCTGTTTACAGAATCTGGATTCAGACATATGAGCAAGACTCTGTGGCAAAAAACTTCTGTTCTCCCCCCCCCCCCCGACTCCCCTGTTTAATGGCAATTAGATAGACACTTTTCTGTCAATTTGTCACATATGAAATACTTTTGTTTAATGGGATGATAGACTCAGAGATGATTCAGAATACAATGGTGGACGAAAAGTTTTTTGTTTTTATGAAGGGTAGAATCATGTGATTTTAATCAAAATTCAAGTCGTGCGAAATTACCATTCAGTCATTACTTGATGGAGGCGATCTCAAAACGTGACTTTATGCTGTTAAGAATGAATAACATTGGTAATACAGTCTGTTTAAATTGCCATGGCAACCCTGGAGCTTGATACTACGAAGGCCTTACATCTCCAGTGTGTATAGTATAATACCCAGTGTCAATACCAACATCAAAGTGCATCAAATTTGATACATATATATATATATATGTCCCTCGAATATTTAATATTTCATTGCCGATGAAGCTCATATCAAAACTACAGCTTTTAATGCCTTTTAAATTGTCAATATTTTTCATAGGTTGACGTAATGGCTAATTAAATTCTGTTACTTAATCAAGGACGTTGATTATGCTTGACAAATGTTTTTGAAAAAGTTTATCCTTAAATTAACAAGCAAATAACTTTCCTCTTATTTATGTAGAGCAGCGATGATATATTGAGGAGCAGTGATCAAACGGTGTGTATCCATTAACAACAACAGTTGACACCTTCTGTGATGGGAATTAAAGGCACTTTAGTTATCTATTTTGCAGGACAAATTCACTTTTGCATTGAGCATGTGACCACATCTGGAGTTTATGTAAGGGTGAATGGTTGGTTTATGGCTGATGGGGGATGTGTTGGGTGGACAGGAATATTTCTGTCTGTCAGAAAGTGAAGGTAGTTTACAAAGACAAAGTCTTCCAAAGTCATATCTCTCCCACATCTCTTGTTGTTAACTTTGGTGATTAACTTAAAAATGTCTATCATGTTAAGGGAGACAGCATCATTCCACTACAGTTATTTCATCTTTGGTAGGATTCATATTCCACATTTTATACATCTCTCACAGGGGGGGGGGTGGTA
>KN890804.1:5337-22289 GCA_000934455.1 Apostichopus parvimensis
GAGCCAAAAAGTGTTTCCGAACATCCGCTAAATCATATGATTGGAAATAAAAAAGGTCAGGTCAAAGGTCATCAAGAGTAGACAGTCAAGAGATGTCTAAACCTTTTCGTTTTCTGGTTTAACATTAAATGTATGAGCATGAGGATTTACAGTTTATCACCATTTTGCAGTTACAGGCTGGTTGTAAGAAATTTGTAACCTATGAAAAATAAAATTTCTTGAGAAAGATGATCCCAACTTTGTTTTATAAATATTTTAGAAAATTACACCTGGGAAACATTTTGTTTAGAAGTAAATTAACATCACCATTGTACACTTTTGTCGCACCAAATTGCATCTGAGGGCTTTCAGCAATAGAAAATTTTCCAAAGGGGAGGGGGGCACCCTCCCCTTAGACACCTCCCCCATATCACTCGAACACCACTTTGGCCCCTCCCAAACAAAGGCCCTGGATCCGCCAGTGGGCATGATTCATGCAGTGATTAAATAAAAAGACTTGCAAACAACAGTTAATGTAATTCATGAATTTTAAATAAGGACGATAGATAATGTAAAAATGGGCATAGATGGTATGTTACATATAACTTCATTTTGGACTTTAAAAACCTTTATTTTCATGTTTGAAGCCTTTAAAACCCTTTATTTCTTCTTTTAAAACCTTTAAAAAAAACCTTTATTTCGTTGAAGAGCTGCTGGGAGGTCTGAAATGGTTTAATGAGCCGAGTGTTTTTAATTTGATGATAATTAACATTCTTTTGTTCTTGATCTTTTTATCATATTTATGTGTTAGCTTTAAGTGGTTTTTACTGTATTAATATCATACTCTGTTTATATTGGGTTTATCATATTAATAACATATTCTTTGTTCTTATCAGTTTCATCATATTTATAATGAACACATTCTCTTGTTGTATCGGTTTTATTATATTTATAATGTACAATTTTTTTGTATTGGTTTTATTATTTCATAATAAACAGATTCTTTTGTCTAATTGGTTTATCAAATCATTTCAACAGGTTCTTAAGTTGGCTACCACCCTTCAGACTACTGGAGCCACAGCCCCAGCTGCCAGTCTGCTGCCATATTATGAAAGGAAAGAGGTTGTACAAACATTTGTAGTTGTCACAGATGAGGTGGAAAATAGAGCAGACAAGAGAGGGAACATGTAAGAGACATTTTATTTGACATTTCAAACTACTTGACTCTGGGCATGTTCACATGTTCAACTGTATTTAGCATAATGGCAATTGTCATTTATTAGGTCCTAGTGTATGGTCACTGCTGGATGAAATTATGAAATATCAGAGCAATTCTGACTTGAAGAGACCAGGGTCATCTGTTGTGCCGATAATATTCTACAAAAGTCCACCCTTCTTCTCCTTACTGCCAGAAGAAATATGAGTTGAACAGAATATTATTCACTGCATTCACTTCTAGAAGGAAGTGCATTTATTGAAGTCTGTTCAGTGTGTAGTGTCCAATAGACTGGCCAACAGTACCATGAAGCATGTAGCTCTTTGCAGTTTGAGAGACGTGTATCATGTACTCAATTCAGTCAACTCATTTTTTTTACTTTCAGGTTTGGAGCCCTTTTTGAAAAGTACCACAAAGAAGTCCACCCTGCAGATCTAGTGTTTGTATCCTTCCTCTCTCAAAACAGCGATGGTAAGATGGTGCCCGAATTAGAGAGGAAGGGGTTCTCTCCTCTGAGATTCAAATTTGATTCAGCCAGGCCAGACTTGACCAAGTTGGATGCCATGTTGGCAGTGCTGTCTCTGGAAACTGAGGAATTTAAAGCTGAAGTGAAAAGGGTAGCAGACCAACTGGCAGCTGAGAAATTAATGTGTAATAATGAGAGGGCGCCCTCTGTCAATGAGGAGCTGACACTCGAGAATCTGTCGTTAAACAGTCCGGAAGAAAGAAATTTATATCCAGGAGCCTGAGATCTGAAAAGTAATACAGAGCTAATTAAAAAAAAGAAATTGATCCAAAGTCTATCTGCAAAGCTTCTTTTATTCAGTTTATTATTATGATTATTTTTTGTTTTGTTTTAAGGCATTGCCACTGTTAACTACTGCTTTGTTTTCCTGTAAACTTTGTTGGAAATCTTGTAAAAATAGTTTAACTGTGAGGCAAAATGTTAGCTTCTCTTGGTAAGGTAGAATATAAAGTGACTTTTTCCAGGCACATTTGAAAGTGATTTCAATTGTGGAGGGAGGGAACCTTAATTGAATCAATGAAAAATTATAAGAAGGAAAGACAAGTTTGATCTGTTGTCCATGTATGACATCACAAGTTATTGTGCAACTTATCCATATTAATGAAAAAATGTCTCAGCAGTACAGGCTATCAGATGGGAGTTTGGCCACTGTGTTTAATTGTTCTTTGCTGTATATTATGTAGGATTTTACAGTATTTTCCCCATCTTTACTACTTTCTTTTATATTATATTGCAACTTTAATATCCATATTACTTCAAAAATGTCTCAGCAGTATAAGCTATCAGATGGGAGTTTGGCCACTGTGTTTAATTGTTCTTTGCTGTATATTATGTAGGATTTTACAGTATTTTCCCCATCTTTACTACTTTGTATACTTTCTTTCATGTTGCATATTTTGCCTTTGACAGGTTTTCATTGACTCTGCAGAAGAATCTTTCTGGTCTCAGATAGAATCTGTCTCTAAGAATCTGTCTGGTCTCAGACAATCTGTCTGCAGAAAAATCTCAATTCTTGACACTATATCATGATTGGGATGCAAGCCTTTTTCTTTCCGAAACTAAATTGTATTTCCTTTCAAACTTTTTGAAAAGACATTTTCTTTATTAAATTGTCATTTTTTATCTTTCACTTAACAGCATGTTAATGAATGTGTGCAATATTTCAGGGCATTCTTCTTTGAATTGAGGACATTTTTAGCACACAAATAAATGCAAGTGTGCAAATACCTTTATATTAAGATACATACATGTACAAATATTGTAAGCAATACTTTGAAATATGTTTATAATGTGAATTTTATCTGTTAAGCAATAAACAGTAATATGTTATGTAGTTAGTAGTGGTACACAAAATAAACTTGAGTAATTAGATGTTACATTAGTTCTAAATTATCTTTAATAAGGGTAAATTTGAACTTGGCATGATCTAGAATAGAGAGCCTTCAGCTTCCTTGTGGATAAAAAAAAAAACGTAAAACAGACAAAGTTTAGGATGTTAAAAAAAAAGCAAACTTCACTTTTTTAAATTTGATGAAGCATAATTTGTATTTTTACTTTACAAGAAAACAAAGCGCAAATTTACATAATTTCAGCTGAAAAATTTGGATGATAGCACCTTCTACGAACTCTACTTGTTTTCCTGAGAAACAGAAAGCCCTAAACGTGAAAGGTTAATAATAATAATCGGCCACCGTGGCCGACTCATCATCTGATATCAAAGTATTTGTGCTTTTAAATTACATGCTGTTGCATAATTACTACATTCAGTCGTGTATATCAATAATGTGTGACCCCTCTTAATCTTATTTAAAGCTTTCATGAGAAGTTTTAACGATTAAAGTAGACTGGTATTATTGGATACCCTCCTGTAAACATCACAAACCACAATCAAAATCAAACTTAGAAGATAACACATCCTGATGAATCAAAGTAAGGGCATAAAATGTGAAATGGATTTACTTACACTTCTCGCTTACCTGTCTCCTCACAACCTTTGCACCTCATTCTACAGTGCCTATAAAGATCTGGTAAAAGATAACACTGTGCGCCCTCTATGACCGGACCCCCTCGGTCACTGCCCTTCCTTCTCATTCTACCATTCAAAGTGTCATCACACGGTTGTGTTAGCTTGTGTTGGTTGTGTTGTGTTAATGGATGTGTTAGCTTACTACATTTAACAGCTTCAATGCTCTAGGCCATGAACTAGTTCTGGCACTCTCCTGACCGCAAAATTCTAATCTCCTGGCTAAATGGTGACCCTTCATGGAAGCATTAGAAGTATTTATTATGACAGGCTTATGTCTGAGTATACTACAACACTAAAGCAATATAAACATCACCAATGGTTGTTTGGTTATTTACAAATTTGTTTTACACCTCCTTAATCATTTTATTCATCTTTAGTTAAATACTGATTCTTCCATCTTGTCTCATACGTATCTTTAAACCAATGTTAAAATACTGTATCTGCTTTGTACAAATGTCATTATCACCAACCTTATGCATTATACTACATCAATAAGTAATAATATCGTCTGAGTACCCCATAACTGTACCAAAACACTTAGGAAGGCCTATCTTTACAAACCTTTTTACCTTTATTTTACTGATATAAAAGTACAAAGAGAAGGGAAAGGAGAATGTTGAAGTACAAAGCTGCAAATCATTAAACCGTAGTCATCAATTTATAGACACCAGTCTTATTATAAGAGCAAATTATTAAACCTAATTCCTGTAGTCATCATTTAAACATACCAGTCTTATTATAAGAGAGCAAATCATTAAACTAATTCCTGTAGTCATCAATTTAAAGACACCAGTCTTATTATAAAGAGAGCAAATCATTAACCTAATTCCTTTAGTCATCATTTAAACAAACCATTCTTATTATGAGAGAGCAAAGTTTTAAACCTAATTACCAGTCTTATTATGAGAGAGCAAATCATGAACCTAATATCTGTAGTCTTAAAACATTGATATAAAATAATATAGAATAGTGGACTCCACATCTTGTGCAATTTCTTATAAAAGGATCACTAAAATGACTAAATACCCTGTAACATGGTGATACCCTTTAATTAATGGAAGAAAAAGATCACTTAATAGAAATAACAAGACATCAGTGCACACAATAGGAACATATAAATCAGGTTCAAACTTACAATGAAGTGGAGGGGGGGGGGGAGGGGGAATTGTCTATTTGGAGCCCACTGTGGGTGTACTTGTGGTAGTCCTCCAGCTCACCCATCACATCCATCTCTTGATCAGCCAAACTGCTCGTTCTAAACACTTTCTAATCACTAAACATCACACACTATCCAAAGGATCATTTATTTACAAATAATATTCAATATTAACCTCATATATATGTTTTGCATCAGATGGTAACATTGCAGCATTCTGAACAAGGTGCGTAATATGCACACATATCTGAAGTAACCAATTATTTATTCTATCATTTAAACCATTTGATATCGCTAAAATCTGTGGACTAGCTTAAATATTAATTATTTTTTCAGGAATACATTGTTCAACCACCAGTTGTACAGTTCCTCAGTCTGTAGCTGTGGTACGATGTACCTCACATCATACTTGGGCCAGAAATCTGGGTAGAGCTTAGAGGCCTGGGTACCCAATACATCCACTATCTTGCGGTTCATATGAGCAAAACTGAAAAAAAAAAGTGGTTGGTTGTTGTTTTATTTGTCCTCGAGAAACAAATGTAGATTCAATGTTAGCAAAGTAATGATAATATCTAGCAAATGGCTAGAATGTGTGTTTAATGGTCACTTCAGCTCCAGTATCCCATAATCATGATTAATGTCATCTCTTGGTACTCTGTTCCTTAAAGTAACTTGCATATAATATAGTTGGTACATAAAAAATGACCAAACATCTCATAACTTGGGTATATTTAAACCTAACACAGAAATCTTAAACTGAAAGTTTGCTGTTGATTACCAATCATTTATTTCACTAAATAGTTTGGTGGTACCAAACCTTCTGTGAATAATTGCAGTGATAATATATTATATAACTATAGTGAATAAGTAAGCTACCAGCTACCATGCAGAAAGAACCTGTCTTTACTTTTCCCATTCCCATATTTTCCCATAAAATGTGAGGAAAGTATGAAGCATTTTTTTGCCAAAAAGTTCAAATATTATTGCTTGAAAGATAAATAGTACAGGGTTGTTACTGCTAGAAAAATTGTGTAGAGAGTTAGCATAGCAATAATGACCCTGATGACCTTTGACCTCCAACTCATGAAAACCACATTTAATGTTCAAATTCATTACAACCTGAAATATTTCTACAATTCATACAAAAGCATTTGGTGAATATCCATTCATTTTAATAAGCAGTATTTATTGAAAAATGACAAGTTTTAAAAATTTGGTCAACAATTATCTGAATACGTCAAAAGCACCACACACTCATTTCATCAAAATTCAAGTTTTGTAACAATAGAAGTATGTTGAAATTAACATTCGGATTCCTGTTTTGTTGTTATAAACTAAAAATTAACATATTACAGAAGGAGTGGGAGCTGTTTTAGTTCTTTATTTCTTTTTATAATCAATACTTTAGGTACATGATAAAATTATGGAACTTAAATATACATGAGATGAGTTCTACCCAGAGAAAAAAAGAGACAATTTCAAATATGATTTATACCAAAGATTATATTGCTTTATTTGTAAAGCGAGCAAGAGTCATTGGCAAGCAAGATTCTAATTTGTCAACTGATGATTCAGTTATTTTTGCTGGCTGATTAATATTGCGGAGAATTTATCACATTTATGAAGATTTACCTTAGGGGCTGCAATACATTTGATGCTGTGACAACAAAAAATTTTAACCAAACAAATTAAGGTGGATGACAGGCTTGCTTATTACTTTCCTCCAGATATTTCCATTTTTAAAACAAAAGCTGTTTAATTATAATAATTATACTATAATTAATATAATAAAAATAATTTCATATTTTACAATAGAAGAAAGAACCATTACAGTGCTAGTATTGTGTTTAAAGCTTCTGATGTGTTCAAGGTATTCTCCTTCGACTTATGATAAAACTCTAAACTGCTAATTTAAGGCTTCAGAGATGATAAGACTGGGCTCATCAGTGTTGGCCCAATGTTTATGTAATCCATTGTTTTATCAATTCTAATAACTCATCCCAAACATGTTCTTTTAACTTCATAGAAACAAGCGAGCACCCTTGGAAGATATTCAACACCAGTTTGAAAATCTTGGTCATTTGAGGACATATTAGTCACTTGACATTATAGTCATTTGAGGTCATAACAGTGTTGTCCATTCAATTTTATGTTGCATCTGAGGACCTTCACTTGTTTAAAGATTAAAAGTGTTATAGAAATGCCACCTGCACTGATGGCTGTTTGCAGTTTTAATGGTCTTCAACATATCAATTTCATTTTTGTGCCTAAAGTCATCCTTTCAGATCTTTTATGAAAACCAAATGGAAAGAATGTAGTCCTTTTAATTAATGAAAATGACATAGAAATTAAATTCTTACTAGTTGCCAGTGACTCTGAGAAGGAACTGCCAGTAGGCTGGTCTGATGGTATGAGGCTCAAATACGGACTGTATATGAGAACGAAAGAATAAGTAAACAAACACATTAGAAATTGTGATGCATCTCAGTATGAATACACTAGTCATTCTACCTCTCAGTATGAATACACTACTGTCATTGTACATCTCAGTATGAATACACTACCGTCATTGTACATCTCATTGTGAATACACTGCTGTCATTCTACATCTCAGTATGAATACACTACTGTCATTCTACATCTCAGTATGAATACACTACTGTCTTTCTACATCTCAGTATGAATACACTACTGTCATTCTACATCTCATTGTGAATACACTGCTGTCATTCTACATCTCATTGTGAATACACTGCTGTCATTCTACATCTCAGTATGAATACACTACCATTCTACATCTCATTGTGAATACACTACTGTCATTCTACATCTCATTGTGAATACACTACTGTCATTCTACATCTCAGTATGAATACACTAGTCATTCTACATCACAGTATGGATACACTACTGTCATTCTACATCTCAGTATGAATACACTACTGTCTTTCTACATCTCAGTATGAATACACTACCGCCATTCTACATCTCAGTATGAATACACTACCGTTTTTCTACATCTCAGTATGAATACACTACCGTCATACTACACCTAATTGAATACACTACCGTCATTCTACACCTCAGTGAATACACTACTGTCATTCTACATATATTTTGTGTAGTTCTGTGCGTTACATACTAATCCTTATCTCCCACTCACAGCATGTAATATGGTAGAGGTTGAAAGGGTGTACAAAATCCGATCTCCTCCAGGGATAGGTGGTACATATCCATTCTTTTGGGCAAAGAAAAATAGGTTCTGCAAGAAACAAGATGGCAACATCTTAAAGACAAAAATATTCTGGCAAATTACTTGAACAGAGTGGAAAGAGGTGGGGAGGGGAGGAGGTGCAAGTGGTTGTAGGGAAGGGGTTAGGAGAATGAAAATAGGGGATCATAGAGTCATGCTTTGGTAGATTCCTAGACAAGTTATATACAGGAGGCAGATTCACAATATTAGGTAGCTCACAGGTGTAATTTTGTCATAATTTCATATCTTTCAGTACTTTAATTTATGAGAGCAAGTATGACTTGGTTTCTGCAAAATCAAAACAATATATGAACCAGATAGAACACTTTTACTCTTTCCATAACATAATCATGCCTGAAAAAAAGAACTGAAGGGGGTGGGGGGAGGGGGTAGAAGTGTCGTCACTTCACAGGAGAGGTGGGGGTAGTCCCAGGACACAAACTTACAATCAAGATGCTAAATGATGGGAGTGGGAGGTAAGGGGGTAGGGATTAGATTGAGGCAGGATGGTTCTATGAATACATACCTCTATCACTCTGCTGGCAAAGTATAGAGCAATAGCATTACTGCGGTAGGCAACACTGGAGAGTCCTGAAAGAAAGCCTGATATCGAGAAGAAGAAAATGAAAATCATTCCATCGTATCATCGATGGTTAAAAGCTATCTGACTTTCTAAAGTACTAAGCAAATATTTTGACCCACACAAGATTCCTCAACTCTTTTGACATGGATTTAAAGACATGACATTACAAAATACGAGCAAACAGATTTGAAAATATTAAATGAATATTAACATTTAAAAGCTTTCTTACCAGCAATCAAAGCATGAACTGGGCTGTCCTTGTTTCTGACCCATCTTAGGAGACACATGATCAACTAGATATGGAAAAACAGAGAAAGATCCCTTAAATATACAATAATAATATTAATAAATTAATTCCACTTATATAGCGCTTAATACAGCATTTCAAAGCGCTTTCCAAAGTAGGAAAGAGACAAGGGAAACCAAGGAGAAAAAAAAGAAACTAGGAATCAAACAGAAATGTTTTAAGTTGATTCTTGAAAATACAAAGGGAGGGAGAGTCACGAACATGAAATGGGAGTTTGTTCCAAAGAGAAGGCGCAGCGACAGAAAAGGCACGATCGCCATAATGAGTGCGGGTACGTGGACCAGGAGTTAATTGCAAATGTGCAAGGTAAGGAAGTGCGAAGCGAAACTGTAGTTGACCGACGCAAAGGAGTAACAAGGTCAGTGATATATTGAGGGGCAAGCCCGTTGATCGCTTTGTGAAGTGTGAAGTAGGATCTTAAACTGGATGCGCTGAGAGATGGGAAGCCAATGCAATGAACAGAGTATAGAGGAGTGATCTGATCAAACTTTTTATTGAGCGAGACTAGGCGCGCAGTAGCGTTCTGAATTTTCTGAAGGGGAGCTATATGAGAAACTGGCAAATTCACATTCAAACTGTTGCAGTAATCCCGATAGGAGGAAACAAAACCGTGAACAAGTCGTTCAGTTGAGCCTTCATAATCGAGATACCTCCTGAGTTTACCAATGTTGTAAATACCATACGCAGCTGAATGACAAGTGTTCTGAATAAGATTTCGCATATCGAGTTTATCGTCAAGCAAGACACCAAGATCATGTGTATTTTCGAAAGGAGTTATGACATTTGTACCAACAGTGAGGTCAGGTAGGTTACTCGAATCTCTAAACTGGGAGGTGACGTGGATGACTTTGGTCTTTGAATCATTAAGGAGTAAACTGTTGGAAGTGGACCATTGCTTGATGTCTTAATGAATTCTTGCTGCTTTTTATGCTAAAATTTAATGTGAACTATGCACACAAGGTTCTTATGTATGAAGTTCATTCAATCTTTAACTTTGGAGTTATTGCTATTATCAAGTTTTTAACCGATGGTGACCTCCAATGACCTTAACAACTCCATGAACTTCTAGTGGTATTTTCTACTAAGATGGATCAACATATTAAATATTAGAAATATGAGAGCATTTTGAATTTCTGATCTTTTCCTCCTTCCATTCTGTATTCTGAAGTTGAAATATTAGAAACGAGCATTATTTCTCAACAGTTGCAGTGGCCAAGTTGGTTGTGCTCTGTAACTGAGAGAGTCAGACAATCTCCATGTCCTGAGTTCAACTCCACATGAGGGCTTCCATTCTGTATTCTGAAGTTGAAATATTAGAAACGAGCATTATTTCTCAACAGTTGCAGTGGCCAAGTTGGTTGTGCTCTGTAACTGAGAAAGTCAGACAATCTCCATGTCCTGAGTTCAACTCCAAATGAGAGCATTTTGATTTTCTGCTTTTTTCCTACTTCCATTCTGTATTCTGAAGTTGAAATATTAGAAACGAGCATTATTTCTCAACAGTTGCAGTGGCCAAGTTGGTTGTGCTCTGTAACTGAGAGAGTCAGACAATCTCCATGTCCTGAGTTCAACTCCACATGAGGGCATTTTTATTTTCTGCTTTTTTCCTCCTTCCATTCTGTATTCAACGAGCATTATTTCTCAACAGTTGCAGTGGCCAAGTTGGTTGTGCTCTGTAACTGAGAGAGTCAGACAATCTCCATGTCCTGAGTTCAACTCCACATGAGGGCATTTTTATTTTTCTGCTCTTTTCCTACTTCCATTCTGTATTCTGAAGTTGAAATATTAGAAACAAGCATTATTTCTTAACAGTTGCAGTGGCCAAGTTGGTAGTGCTATGTAATTGAGAGAGTCAGACAATCTCCATGTCCTGAGTTCAACTCCACATGAGAGCTGTTTTATTTTTCTGCTCTTTTCCTACTTCCATTCTGTATTCTGAAGTTGAAATATTAGAAACAAGCATTATTTCTCAACAGTTGCAGTGGCCAAGTTGGTAGTGCTATGTAATTGAGAAAGTCTGACAATCTCCATGTCTGCGGTTCAAGTCCAGTCTGAGCCTTTTACTTTTCTATTCGATGGAAAAGGTGGAAGTATAAAGGTAAGAAACGAAGATTTTCCATTGGGAACCGAAATGGTGTGTTTGGTTGTTCTGCTTGCAGGCAATTAGACTTTCCCAATTTCCTTATTGGCTGGGTTCAAGACCAGGTTGAGGTGAGACTGGGTAGAATGAGAGGTAAGAAAGGAGTGAGAGGAGGGGTAGAAGGGAGATCAGAGAAGGGGTGGAAGGAGCAAAGGGGTAGCAAGGAGAGGTGAGAAGGGGTAGCAGAGGAGGGGTAGAGGGGAAAGGAGAGGTAGAATGAGAAGGGATAGAAAGGAAGGGGTAGGTAGGAGGGGTGGAGAGGAGGAGGCGGAGAAGGGTGAGTGTTCGCGGACTAGGTGCGATCGCCGGCACCCCTCTCCCTGACTAGCCTCCCACGCGGACAAGGTGAGATTGCCGGCACCCCACTCCCTGACTAGCTTTCCATGCGGCCTCCCTGACAAGGAACAGTGGAGAAACAGTTTTACAAAATGTCTAAGTCCAAACAACTGGATCTTTAAATATTTGAAAAGATAATTATTTTTGGTTTCCTCTAGTGGTAGAGCAGAAATTTTTGCATCACAGGGTCCCTGGTTCAAACCCAACTTCAGCTTTTCATTTTACAACAACAAAAAGAAACAGAACACAGCTGATTTTTCACATCTTGTTTAGCAGCTTACAGAAAATACATCTCATAAAAACATGCATAAATATACATCTATTTAGAGCTAACCATTGCAATACACAGACCTGCCCTCAAACAAAATGTAAGATCTAACATAATATGCTAATAACAGGCATAGCATGGTTCTAGACATACCTGAGGCTAAGTGTTTTCATAAAATATCAACAGAATTAGTTTAAAAACAAACATCTTCAAGTTGTTTCTCCTTCTCTTGTAACTCTCTGGCAATGATAACACAGTGTAAATACAACAACCTGTGGGCTATTTGAAAAGCTATGTACAGACACTGCAACACTAATCTCAATATATATATATATATGACCAAATGATAATTAACACTAACCTAAACATCAGCAATGTTATATCATACATGCAGCATGTTGGACTGAATTATGGCAAATGATGTCTGTGTTACCACACAGTTTGCACAATGTACTTATCCACACACATCACAATCGTAATGACAAACTTTCTACATGAGCAATGGAATATGTACACGAAAAAAGGGAGAGTTAGAACAAATATATTTGATTTCCTCCAAATAATATGCGTTCTAAGCCTCAGACATCCTTTTTCCTTTAAAAGTAGGTATTTAGTTTGAATTTGGTAAATTTTCCATGCTATTTGAAACCAAACTCTCATAATAATACAGCTTATCAACATGATGAGTTTAACTTATTATCAACAGTGAAGAAAATGTCAAAACTGAAACTGTGGAAGTTTAATACAATACGAAAAGACAAATCTGAACAATAGCTTTCTTGTGCTCCACAAGGTGAGTGGGTCTACATACCATGCTTCAAGTTCATTCCTGCTTACATTTGCAGTTATGGTATTTACAAGGCTTTGAGGCTACGGCCTGTGTTGACCTCAATTGACCTTTGATCTACACCTACTTCAACAGTGATCTCTTACTTACATATGGGCATCCACATGCTTAGTTTAAAGTTTGGCAAAGCTTCAGTTTACAATGTTTCGGACTAACTTTGTTTGACCTCAATTGACCTTCACCACTTTCAATGGAGTCTTTGTACTCAATAAGGTGGATCCACATACCTAGTATGAAGTTCAAGAACATTGTAATTTTTGGAATTAGAGTTTACAAGCCAAGGTGTGACACACACAAACAAGCCATCACCACTGCAAAGATTTCTTTTGCCTCCGGCAAGGAATCATAATCGGCATAATTTACATTATTGATTTATGAAGCCAATCACAAGTAGTCAAAAGTAGCAATTTTGTTATTCCTTTGTTCAGTAACTGTTGATGCAATGTGAATACAAATATTGCAAAGAGTTTGAACTGAAAATGATCACCACACTCTTGGTTGCTATAGTGACACCTGGGTGCAATGTTTTGTTTATTGCAATGTTTTGTCTCATGTTTTGCCAATTAAGAGCACAGAAAGTACCTTAATGAACTTACCACAATATCACACAATACTCAATTCTACAGAATTGTTTTACCAAGTTCACACCATAATGTTTCTAGTGCACTAATAAGCTGACCATATATTTTTGAAATAATGTAGAAACTTAGATGTGAAGATTTTTGCACTGCCAAAGTATTTCTTGAAGACCTTCTCGGAAGTGGAGAACTTACCCGGAACAGTCCAACTAAGCCTCCCATGAAAAGACCCAGGTAGACGTTGCCCTTATCGAGGAGAGACCAGGGTACACGAGAAGGTTGCTGCATAACCTTTGGAATGCTACGAAACAGGTTGAAAGCGGTCTGGATTGCGTAACCTAGACAAAATCTGGACAGAAAACCCTGAATAAAAGTTAAAACAAAGATGAATTAATAATACATTATTTTGTGAACAAAGAAACAACCAGAAT
Organism: Apostichopus parvimensis; assembly: GCA_000934455.1. Classification (NCBI taxonomy): domain Eukaryota; kingdom Metazoa; phylum Echinodermata; class Holothuroidea; order Aspidochirotida; family Stichopodidae; genus Apostichopus; species Apostichopus parvimensis. The sequence continues at coordinate 18,984 of KN890804.1, forward strand.
GCAAACATGCATTGTGGTTTTCGATGATGGTTTCGATGATGTAACATGAGCAGTTTTCTTCATGAATCTGACGTAATGAATAGTAAGGGTGCACAGGTTTACAAGGTTTTCACAATTTGACCCCTGGTGACCCCAAATGACTTTTGCCCTCCACCAAAAATAATAGGCTTCCTTTACACAATGTGGTACTCCTACACATCAAATATGAGGTCTGCCTATGATTCCCTTCTTGAGATATCGTGTTTACAAGGTTTTCACAGTTTGACCCCTGGTCACCACAAATGACCTTTAACCTCCACCAAAAACAAGAGGCTTCTTGTACTCAATGTGGTACTTCTACACACTAAATATGAATTGGTCTGACCTTCCCTTCTTGAGATATCGTGTTTACAAGCTGGGCGTCAAAAATGCACTCACACACACCCATACACGCATACGCCATCATGAATGCAAAGGTTACGATTATCATCAAAACCAAAAATCTTTGTTAAGTCCAGATGCTACACACTTGTTGATAACTCCTACTTCATAAAATAGAATTTGGAATATCTTTCAATCCCTTCTACAACTCAAAACTCAATGAGATCAAATAGCAGCATGTGACACCATCTTACAACATGATAGCAGCAGAAGGAAGCAGATTAAAAAAAACAGCAGAATTTCATGAAAGATTAGAGGACTTAAAAGTCTAAAAGAGGAAATGGAATTAGAAAATAACCAGAAAGAGAAACATTCTTAACATTAATGTTCTCTAGAATCATTTCAAGTTGGAGGACGATGCAGATGTTTGTGTCTTGAGTTTATAATACATGTCCTTGACTTTTGTTAATGTTAATCAGTTTAAATTATTGAGTGACTGTCACAATGTTGCTTTCTAAACTACATAAGATTTACTGACTATCCAAAGATACAGCGGTGCGATACTTGTAATCATATTTTATAGACGATTTGAGAGGGGTAAGCGGTGGTTGAGCAGTAAGAGGGGTAAGCGGTTGATTTGCTTAATTAGTCCTGGAAGCAGAGAAACAAAGAAACCTGTCCACTAAAAGTACTAGACGGCAATAAAGATTCTTACCTCTGAGATGTAGTGTACACAGCTTCCTTCATGCTTACATAGTTGGTGACTTGGTAAATCTTTAACCCTGAAAGGGAAAACAGGATAAAGAGATTATGATGGCCTCCCTCGTGCATATTTATGAGGAACATGTATCATATTATTCATGGAAAATGCAAGAGACTAAAGCTGTCAATGTTGTTACTGATGTACATCCAGGGCAGGGGTCCCCCGAAAATTAATAAACTTAATGTATTATTTGTTTCTTTTGCAAATCTGATGCCTAATTTTAACTTTCCTGTTATACTTTTGGTGTACTGAAGTAACTGATTTTGTTTCCTACGGGTACCTGGTATTGTTTAAATGTTTCATGCTACACCTTCCTGCCAAGAATAAATACTGTGCACTAAACTTATTCTCAACATAATAATAGAAGTGTGCCCTCTAAATGACCATAGCCCCCCAAAAAACTGCATAATTACCTCTGTGAAAGAACTGCCAGAAGCCGTTTAATTTCTCGGGGTAAGAATTGAGCAATGGTTGAAAAGACTGAGCTCGATTCGGCTGGAGATGTCCCTCCTCTGAGCCCCGCCTCTTGTACGTGGGATGGAAGCTCTGAAGACCCAAACAGTGACCTGGAATGATAAATGAGAGCATTCTTGTACAGGCTTGTATGTTATAAACTCAGAACTCACCAAAGCAGCAACACATGTAAGATGAAGAAGGTACTTGGAATACACACACACATTATGACTGTAGCTTCTATTCATTCAGAAGATGGTGGAATAGGGTAATATGTTATAAACATGTTGTGTTTTGAGACTGTCTCAACTAGGTGACTCTAACTGTAACACTGTGTATGTGGAGTATGTCCTTCTAACTGAGGTGTACCCATCTTAAAGTACATCACTAACTTGAACAGGTCTGCACAGTGTATTCCTATAAGTGAAACATGTTTTGTAACTATGTTGCAGTCTATATTGCTATGGGAGTGTATAATATGAGACTGCTATGAGACTGTAATATGAGACTGCTATGAGACTGTATATTGCTGTCCAACAGAGAGTGCATATGGCCAATGTCAGATTGAAACTCTTTAACAAACAGCATTTGTTTGTAATACCAGTAACAGATGCCAACAAAAATAAACTCCGAACTAACCAAATTGAGACAAACCGGCCCACGAGACACCTGTTTGTTATTTTGGTTGTATCCAAGGTAAGAGAGTCATGTCAATAAATTCAACAAATAAACAGGTTCTGGAATAAAAGACCATCTCTTACCCTTAACCGGTAGTCACATTTTTTTGTCCCTACTTCAATATCATACAACAGTATCATAAACACTTCCTGTATTACTTCCCACTTGAAATGAAAGTGAATGACTATTAAACATCTTCAGAAAGTTAAACTGACCTTTCAGATATTTGGCATATATTCAATCAGGCATTTGTTGTGGGAAGGTGACAATACCCTCTGACTATCTTGAATTTTTTAGTAGCAGTTCTATTAGATTTTTCATCTCAAGATGCCAGGCTGTTTCCAGTATTATTGCCAGGGAGGAACGAGTTACAAAATCGACCGGTTGTATCGATTGGGAGCGAGTATTTGGCATCAAGGGTTTAAGTAATCTATTTAGTAATCTATTGAGCTTCAAACTGAAGGGGTTTCAATCCAATTATCTGTAAATGTTACACGGTTTAGTCAGAATTATGTCAATTTCAACATAACGCAAATCACAGCTATATATGTTTCATTTACTGCATGTATCTGGCAACAGTCAAATACACAGCATAAAGCTGACAGACCCTCTGTACAACACAACAATTGTGTACTACAAATCATAATCAACAAAGGTAAATGTTTGACTAGATTCTGTAGTAAACTGACCAATGGCGGAGGGTCCATACAGTCAGGGGGGGGGGGGCGGATGCCCCCCCTGACAGACTCAAATGGACTGCTGGCGCTCAGCTTTTTACCACTTTTTACTTATTCGCGATTATTGACTTTTTTATTGCACTCTCATCTACCTATTGACATTTGTCACATTTTGTTGGTGTAATTTTCTGACAAAATGCTCTAACGGCTATTTTTTCTTCGTTTATCTGCAAATTAGCAAGGCCCAGAAAGGGTAATTTCCGGCGAACTAGGGAGTATGTTTACTCAAAAAATGTCTGTACGCTCCGCGCCAACCCAGGGTTGCGCTCCACTTAGATAGTGTCGAAAGCGCCCCTACAGACCATTCTCGCCCCC
>KN890805.1:6323-22587 GCA_000934455.1 Apostichopus parvimensis
TTACCGCCCTCAGTCAGTCTTCTTCGCAAAACTTCAAATACAAATCTTGTATGAATTCTTCTAAGCCCTAGGCTAGGTAGCCTAGCTTTAGAATAACACTATTAATATTAATAGACTCTGCCCACCAGTTTCATTACTGAACTTTGTAAGCAATGAAACTTGGAATTACTTCCTTGTCGATCTTGTCTCTGGCACAACTGATTCTGAAGTTGTGTGCCTTATAGGTTGTCTCCCTATGCAATTAGATATAATTATGCGCCAAACAACTTACAACGGAGAAAACTCATTCAGTCACTACACGAAATTATACATAATGTAGTCCAAATTATCAATTAACAAGTCCACTTTGGTACAGCCAGCTTACGAAGCGACAATTGTCACTTCCTTTTCGCGAAGTTTCTTTTAGCCGGGTATTCGATTTGAATATTCAGTACGTCAAGGGTGAGGTCAACACAGAGGCGCGGTTCACAACATTTCCCACGCATGCCTTGAATCGTGGTGCCAAGTTACTACAATAACACTAGAATATAACGGTGATCTACCGTGTGATGAAATTTAACTGATATGAGACAACTCGCCCTTCACACTTATTATGTAGCCATAAAAGTCATCATGAATATGATGAAGCGAAGTTTCAGACTAAAGATTGGGTAAGGAATCACTCAATTTCAAAGCAGAAAAGAAAATCAGTCCTACTACCTCTCCTATCCCCGCCTCTTCAAAATGCAAATGGTATGATTGACCCAAAAACCCTTCGACTTCAGACTCAGAGAATAATAAGAAATGAGTATTTACGGTCGAGTTGTTGTAACATCAATATTCATGTGGCCGAGTTGGCCAACAATACAGACCGCCTACAGTATCAGTACCTGGATATTGTACAGTGCATACCTTGAATAGCGTACACACATGTACTGCAGTGTTATCAATTGGAAAACACCTTTCTGTATAGTACTACTAGTCACACCTTATCAACCGTCTGTGTTTGTGATGCGTACTGTTTCTGTGTGAAACACGAACACAGAAACGTTATTTTCTTTCAGGGATTTTCGTAAACTAGACGGTAACCACGGAACAGTTGTGTGCCAGGTAATGCACCTTTCGAATCTTCTTCCTTATTAAAACAAGAAGTATTTAGTTTTTCTCATATGCATGTGAGTTAAGAATACGTTACTATTACTTAGTAAGGCCTAGCCTAGTCCAGTTATACTACTAAAACTAATAGTAATACTAGGCTAGACTTACTCAGTAGGCCAGGCCTGAGTAATCCTAGTGTTTTACTAATGTAATCTTAAGAAACACTGCCGAAATAGGCCCAGTTATGTAAGGTACCGAAACTAAGACTTAGTCAAACGGTCTACAATTATACTGTAGGTCCCAGTATCGAACACTTGACATGCCAGGCTATATAGGCTAGGCCTACATTGTTTACCTATTGACTTAGGCCTAGGCTTGGTCTGTTTAACTGTGTTTACCTAGTTACTAAATACTAACACTATTACTAATCCTAAGCCTACCTTTCATATCCATGTTAAATCTATATTTGTTAGGCTAGGCCCAACGTTAGGTCTAAATTATTAGTTGTAAGTTGTATCCTTACTTGTAAGCTATTAGCCCAATTTAAAAAGTTAGGTCTAGTCTAACTAAGGTTGTTATTGCGTGAGTGCAAGTTAGGCTAGCCTAGCTGTGAAGTTAACTTAAGCCTAGCTATACTGGCGTAGCTCTTCTAAGTCAGTACTAGTAATGGCAATGGCTAATGGTTAGAACTAAAGTCCTACAATCCTGAATGGTGATAGGCTAGGCCTAGCTTAATCCTGCAATTTTTTTTGCAGTGCAAGTAGCATGATGGGTCCAATAATGACATACTTAATTCCTCAAAATTTTACACTGTAGGCCTAGGCTACCTAACACTAGCAGTTTGTTACCAGTATGCACATACAGGTAAACCTAACTTGAGATCCAGATTTTTTTTGTATTTTGAATGTTTTTTTTAGCAAACTATATGGGCAATTGCTGTGACAGTGTCAATATTTGTAGTGTCAATTTTAGTAAAGGTGCCATGGGACCTAGTAATGATGCAGTCTACTTAAAAAGAGCGAAACCCAACCAGATTTCACTTGGATGATCTTCTTAAGTGGGGTTAAGAAACTATCTTTTGTTTAGATGGAAATATATATACAAGTACAAAAAGATTGTTCAAGAACAAATAATATAGGGATATGCCTTTCAATCTTTATGTTCAAGAGCAACCAAATAGCAGGTTCTGCCAATTGAAGTAAGCTAACACAAAAGAAGAAACATAAATTTATTGTGACGATTTGGAGATAGCTTTGCAAAGTTACATTGTCGTTTGGCTTTTCACTCTTTTGAAGACACATTGGGAGTCTAGGTTGCACACTTAAGTAAATGATTTACTTTCCGTTGCTACATTATGGCAAAATTTAGACATTTATAAAGTGTCTTAATCAAAATTGAACAGTGCATTATTCCCTGCAGGGTATTTAAAACGGATACGACATAGGCCTAGGCTAAAGGTTTTGTTGAGCCTAACGTAAGTTAAGGACACTACCAGCTTAATCCAACAGCCATCTAGACTAAGTTAGAACCAACAAACTGTATCAGCTCTGAGCCTGATGGTGAGCTTAGCCTACTTTGCACAATAATCCGGGCTTAAAGTTGTTTTTTTCCATAACTAGCTGTTGATGCTATGTATGTATCTGTACAAGTATATATATGTGTAGGCCTACCATAATATTGCCCATCTTGATAATAAGAAAAAAACTGACATGGAAGATACTAAAAGATAAAACTTATGTGGATCTAAGGAGAACTGATAAACAGTTTGTATGGTAGGCAGTAGCCCAAACCAGTTAGTTAAAAGTTTTATTCAATACATGTGTAAATCAAATGTCTAGATAGTGGCAATCGAATCTGAAGGGATAATGCCATTTTGTCATTCAAAACCTTGCCAAATGCACCAGTAGCTGCAAATTATCTTTACAATTTTTTTTTTTTTTTTTTTGTAGTCTTAACCACAGAATATTTTAATTTTATGAGAACAAATTAAAAACATACCTGTGGTAATATTCAGATCTGTTACACAAGAGTCTTAGTGATATATTCCATGGCTGACTAACCTCTATTCTAAAGATTCCTTTCAGGCGTAACAAAGATCTCATATCAGGAGGGAAACAGCTTTGATTATTTATGCAGCAGGGTATTGTGTTAAATTTAAAGTTGGTAAGGACATTCCCCAGTTATCCAAACTGGATTTTTTCACCCAAATTTCCTGATAACATTTTCAAAAAAGGTCTGTTTATAGTCGACGTCTCCAATGAGAAAAAAATGTTCTATAAGAGTTTATACTGAGATGTGCTGTAGTTGGCCCAAAGGGGCCACAGTAGAGTACAAGATTCTGTGGAAATTGGTTCATTTATTTCTCTTCATATCATACCCAGGAGTATTATACCCAGGCTATATACATGCGTTACTAGTTTGGGATGAAGGAAAGGGCCAGAAAGTATACACAGGTATTGGCCAATACTTCACCAGCTGAAAATCCTTGAAGTAATTCAAGGATCTCGAAATTTGGGCTATTTGCCGGCTAAATGCCAGTGTGTGTAAAAGTAAGTTGGCTTGACGTTTTGATCCTAGCAGGATCTTCTTCAAAGGCTCTTCAAAGGCTACCTGTCTGTATTCTGTGTGTGTACATTTGTCCCTTCTGTTACTGTTACTTGTCATTTTGCCTAAGTTGAAGAAGATCCTGCTAGGATCGAAACTACAGGCCAACTTAAATTTACACATTCTCCTACACAGGCTCTCTAGTGGATAAGCAGTTTGCTAACAGTTGTATTTTGTTTTGAAATGCCTGTGTGTCATTTTTTTACTCATTTGCCAGTGCTAGAAAAAACAATACACTGGCAATATGTTGCAGGTAAATGTATTAAGGACAATTAGAACACATGGGTACAGATTCACTTTCATTATAAATGTCAGTGAAGGAATGGATATCATATCCTTCCACATTGTACAACTGCTTTCTATCAGCAATTATTTCTCTGTTCTCATGTTAGCCTGCCTGTACAGTGACTAATCATGTGTGAGCTGTTATTCAGGAACATCCAACTGAGAGCTTATTAATGATTTTAGCCAGAGGTTTTTTTTTTTTTAAAGGGTGTGAAGACTCGCGCAAAAAGAAACGTCTAATGCCGGTCATCTGACCTAGTTTTGAATGAGGTGTAACAGAAGTGTTAGACACCACCATCGATCCCAGAAAATACACACACAGCTTGCTACCGTCAGGAATTAGACACAAGTGTATAGTCAATACGTACAGTTACGGTCAATAACCACAACACAGTGTATATAGCAGCGATGGACATCTCAGGTCTAGATAAAAGATAACAAGGTATCACGTTTCATTACTGTCTGCATTTTGTAGCAACACAAACACTTGCAAGCAACCGAAAATTAACTTTTTCAGATGGCTGCACACGGTTTGGGGCGAGTCTTCAATGCCTTTATGCACTGCCAATTTTTAGGTAACATTGTTCAATTTCTAGGACAGCAAGCCTTGTGTTGCAGTGAACATATAATCAAGTTGTCAAGTTTCTTTAAGAATTTTCCGGACTAGAACCTCTTTCAATTTAAACACTCATCCATTAATCACACACACGAAGTCAACTTTGGTTTAAACTTTAATATTAAGGCGTTATTACAAAGGTCATTTGCTGATGTTTGCTTTTAGTTCTATTCAAGCGTACTTACTTCAATAGTAAATTTATGTGGTTGTGGGTTTGGGCGTCCTTTAACAGTGTTAACAGTGCATGGTCTGTTATGCTTCAATGGTTGTTTCCAAAGAAACAAGGTTAGGAGCCCCCCCCCCCCCCTATCTTCACTGAAGAGCCTTTTTTATTATTGATTTATTTTCTGATTTTGCTTTGACTACATATAAATATCCTTTTATTACTCTGCGTTTGTATCTTATGTTTGTACTTCTTAAGATTTTACTACTTATATATATCCCATGCAAAGTGCTTTGAGATATTCTTTTATGTATATAAGCGCTATATAAATGATATATTATTGGTATTATTATTACTGTAGGGTACAGTCTATACCTGAAACCTAAATCTGTTATATAAATTTATGTGTACAGTTAACAGTACATTATGGAATGATCAAATCACGCATTACAGAACTTAGGTTTGTAACATTATGATGAAACATTAATCAGCTGGCTGTAACAAGATTAAATGTGTGTATATAAATCAAAACTTTTCTGGCATTGGCTGAAATTGTTCATAACTCCTAATTAGCATTTATAATAAATGAAATTGACCAATCTAAAGGGAGTGACCTAATTAGTCTCTTCAATCAAATGTTGATACCAAAAATTTGGATACATGTGTTCTCTTAACAACAGAAATCAGTTGGTTGACATTGAGGGTGAGGATTATTCAGTTATAATATTTCACAACTACTAGACTTCTAGAAGTGACCCACACTTACTGGACACTTTACAGAACACTTTATTTCTTTTTATATGTATATATATTTTTTAAATTAAAATTTTTTTTTTGGCTCATTGAGAAATTTGACTGTAGTCGATATTGCCATCTTTATTAATCATGGAATTAATTGGAGTATTGCATCATGAACAAAATGGTAAAATTGCTATGCAAAATGGTAAAATTGCTATGCAAAATGGTAACATTGTTATGTAAAATTGTTATGCAAAGTGTTAAAATTGCTATACAAAGGCAAAGATGTTTGACAAGTCTCTGCACGCTGGAACCGTACCATAAATTATTTATTTCTGTAATTCTTAGGATGCAATATTTTTAGACTGTTATATTTTTAAGAGCTCTGTAATATTTTTAAGTTGTATTATTTTATGCGTTTCTGTGAAGTGCTTTGAGATCATTCTTTTGATGTAAAGTGCCATACAAGAATAAATTATTGTTATTATTATTATGTATGAGCACTGAATCATTCCCCGTGAATGACCTATTATTATTACCATATAATAATAATAATAATAATAACTAAGATTTATAATGCACTAATTATAAACAAAATAGTTGTCAAAAGCGCCATACATATAAATATGAATCTAGAAGGAAAAGCAAAAATAATAATGCAACAATGAAATATCTCATGCTCTTCTCAATCTTCGATTAAAAATCACGTCATTACACGGAATAATTCGTCCAGTATATCGCATCACAGAATTTCTACGCAAAATGGTCCAAACAATTGTTACCACAAATGCAAAAGATGTACATAGCGGTTTTTGTACGCAGGAACCGTACTACGGTAATTCCATATGAGACAAAAAGTTCAGTGCCTTTTAAACGGCTACTGTACACAAGATTTATTCCAGGCCTGTATTAAGAATGACCACTTACCGTACGTAGATCTATTCTCTTCCTTAAACCTCCGATTCAAACCGTGTCGTTGTCATCTTCGTTGTCTCTTCACCCAGGTGTATGAATGGGGACTTGCGAGGTGACTTGTAAATATAGTTGCGTGCGCCGGTTTGTGGCTGCACCCTATGGGAAGTCCCCCAGGGGACACGTGGCTGTGGTGCACTGTGGTGCCCCAGGAGAGATTGTTTGAATTATGCACACTTTGGTGTGTAGGTGTGAGTGTTACCAATGACCAGGGTTAAGTACAGCACGACGAGACTTTATTGTAAGTTGCGCTATATAAGAACTGATAATTATTATTATCTTCGTCCTGGCAGGTCGATAGCGGGGGATCGCTACCATCACCACCACCACCATCATGTGGACTGTGAAACTTCTCAAAGCGGATCATGTGCCGTCAGACTTCCGAGAGCCTTTCATCATCACGGGCTACCGGTCCTGTCGATGCACAGTCCTAACCTGCCTGTTCAGTGCCCTGCAGCACACCAACGAAACTCTCAACTTTTGGACCCATTTCGCTGGTTTTCTGTTTTTCGTTTGGCAGATGTACCAGACAGGTTAGTTTATTCATGCGGTTTTTCCTTTTAGCCGAAAGTCTGTTTTATATTTGCAACATTTTTGGTTTTGTTTTGTTTATTCCTATCTCCATCCTCAAATACATGCTGAAATGTCTCTTGCAAATTGGAGTATTTTTTTTTTTTACAAATGGTACGTATACATTTTGTGACATTATTTTCTATAATTTATTCATTTATTCATAAATTCAGCAAAGGAGAAGCCTATCAGCATATTGTTAGTGTCTGTATTAATGTAGTAGATGTATATAGTGTTGTCTATGAGCTCCATTTTGCATTAAGATGTGTGTGTGTGTGTGTTTTGTTGCACTTAATAGTACTTAATGTTTTGTGATTTCTGTTTTAGATATGAATAAAATTTCAATTATTGTTGCACAAAACATTTTGTATGCTAAAAATATATATACGTCTAGCGTACACATCATTTTTGACAAGTCAACACCTACTTGATGTATCCATCCACAAGCTTTCTGCAAACCTACAATGCACTACATAGCTTAAACTGTACAAAATGACCAATATGTTTCAGCACTGTGTACTACTGTGTACTACCATGTATCACTGTGTATTGCCGTGTATTACCGTACGCGTACTACCGTGTACTACCCTAATTACTGTGTACTACCCTAATTACTGTGTACTACCGTGTACAACTATACATGTACTACTTTGTACTACACTACTACTGTGTAACTACCGTGTACTACTATGTACTACCATGTACTAACATATATACTACTGTGTACTACTATGTACTAACGTGTACTAACGTGTACTACCGTATACAACCACGTACAACTGTGGCTGGCTTATAGTCTCTGTTTGGCTTTAGAATGACAATTACAATATGAATTTCTCTTTGCAGGTGACAGATATTGGAGTTACGATGATCCCTTCACATGGGCTTTCACAGCATACCTAATCTCCTGTTGCATCTACCTGCTGACCAGCAGTTGGGCACACCTCTTCAGCTGCATGTCCGAGTGGTTCCGACACGTCTGTTTCTTCTTGGACTACGGCGCCCTCAGCGTCTACAGCTTCGGCTGTGCCTTGGTCTACAGCCACTACGTGTTTCCCACGGACTACATGGGTACCTGGTTGCACAGGGCTTTCATACCGTTGGCCTTCATCAACGGCGGCTGTTGCACCATGCTAGCCTGCAGCTCCAGGCTGATGCACGAGGGCAGGCTCCGTAAGTTATTCCGGATGTTAGCGTTCATGCTTCCGTACTTTTGTTGCAGCGTTCCCCTCCTGTATCGGCTCGCCTTCTGCCAGGGATCGGAATGCGAGGCGGAGTCTTTCCCGTCCCACAGACGGCAGTTCTGCTGGGCTTTCCTGACGGGCTTCCTCTACGCGTCGCACTTTCCGGAAAGGTTGGCGCCGGGCCGGTTCGACATCGTGGGCCACTCGCATCAGATCTTCCACGTGTGCGGCATGATGGCCACCTACAGCCAGTTTCAGGCGGTGTCCGTCGACCTGGTCCAGAGGCGGGACGTGATCACATCTCTGGCCCCCGAGGCATCCTTCATGTCGACCTTAGGCCTGCTCGTCGCCCTCGTGGTCATGAACCTACTCATCATCGCGAGCTTCTCCAACTACATCTGGAATCCAGAACAACTGAGGATGATTAAACACAAACAGGGTCGTAAGACGGTGGTCAACCTCCTCGAGGATAGAAGGCAGGTTGTCGACCTCCTCGAGGAGAGAAGGCAGGTCGTCGACCTCCCCGGGGAGGAGAAGAAACAGGTTTGATCCGACCACGGTTGCAGCTGATGCTGTAATTGTGTGACTCAACATTAATTAGAGAAATTAATAATGTAAAAAGAAAAGGGAGGAAGAGGAGGAACAACTAATTCATTTTTCAATTTTTTCAATTTTTTCATTTTTTAAAATTTTTTGGCAATTTTTTCAATTTTTCAATTTTTTCAATTTTTTTTCATACAGTGATTTTCAATAGAGGCAGATTTGTCAGCTGACATCAATATGAATATCCATAGCCTTCTGAACCACCTTAGAAAAGTGCTTTTTTTTTTTCCCCTCTTTTCTTCACTCACATGTGTTTCGTTTGTGGAAGTGGTGGTTACAATTTCGCCCGTGACGATGCTAGCCTTACATTTCGTGTTGCTCCTGCCAAAAGTGCCGTTAGAACAAAAAACGCAGTGGCGTCGGGCTGTCAATTTTTTTTTTTTTTTTTTTTGGCTTCTGAAATAAAAATTTCATTTTCTCAGATTTAGTAAAGCGCATTTCTATATTTATATATATTTTTTTTTAGGCTCTACCTTTTTCCTTCATTTTGAATGAGTTCTGTCCTGACGACTAGTCTTGGATACCTTGTATAGCAGCCTGAACCAACCTTTCTTAATATCATTTACTAAATTTTTGTTCCAAAACATGAAAGAGACCAACTTTTTGTTTGGTCAACGTCTTAGAAATGATCTTCTCATGAGGCTGTTTAGTACGTTTATACTTTACTTTTTTAAGCAGCGGGAAGAGTAAGAGCTGTCTCAAAGAGCTCTTGAAATTAAGTAGATTTGGGAATGGTACAGTAGATTTGTCAATGGTACAGTATATTTGCCAATGGGACAGTAGATTTGCCAATGGTACAGTAGATTTGCGAATTGCACAGCAGATTTGCCAATGGGACAGTATATTTGGGAATGGTACAGTAGATTTGCCAATGGTACAGTAAATTTGCCAATGGTACAGCAGATTTGCCAATGGTACAGTAGATTTGCGAATTGCACAGCAGATTTGCCAATGGTACAGTATATTTGGGAATGGTACAGTAGATTTGCCAATGGTACAGTAAATTTGCCAATGGTACAGTCAATTTGGGAATGGTACAGTAGATTGGCCAATGATACAGTAGATTGGCCAATGGTACAGTAGATTGGCCAATGGTACAGTAGATTGGCCAATGGTACAGTAGATTTGCCAATTGCACAGCAGATTTGCCAATGGTACAGTATGCGAATGGTACAGTATATTTGGGAATGGTACAGTAAATTTGGGAATGGTACAGTAAATTTGGGAATAGTACAGTAGATTTGCCAATGGTACAGTAGATTTGCCTGTATTTGACCAGTATAAACACAGTTCTTTCTTTTTTCCATATTTCCCCACTGTAACTAGATCTTACACTATTTGTATACAGTACAATGTAAACCAGTAAACGTTGACTTTGCTACATATGTGGCAGTATGTCTAAACTGTCAGTACAAGCCAAGATTCGGGATTGATATCAAACGATGGGAGTAAAGATGTTTTTGCAGTTGCTTCGTAGAATATAAAAAAATCATCTTCCTCCCTCCCCTCCCCCTCCCCCCAACTATTTTCTTTCTGAAATTTGAAATGCAGTCTCCTTTAAATTGCAACAGACAACCACCATATACACTTACATAATGGATTTTGTTACTTTTTTTCTGATGGTTAAAAAAAAACCAAACACCTTTATCTTCATTCACCTGTTTTACACCCCACGAAGGTGACAGCCTTGGAAAAGACAATTCAGATATTTGGAAGTTCTCTATTTTCGCTTTAATGGGTAGTGTACTATGCAATTACATGCCTGAATGATCTGAAATTGATAAAACGTAGCAGTAAAATAACAAATCATCTATAATTGATAGGGTGCTCAGTTGTCTCGATTTATGACCTTGATACAGCCAGGTTTATAAGCACTGACGTCATCTTCATTGAATAGGACAAACTTTATCTAAGTTTGATTTTTTTTTTTTTAAATATTTTTTTTTTTTTTAATTTTTTTTTTTTTTTAATATATATTTTTTAATAACAAGCTGCTAATTTCTAGGTACTACAACCCCCCCCCCCCCCTCTTTACGTATTAAATATGGATACCAAAGGTAGATTGCCTACTGTTTTTCATCCTGCCCTTGACGTTATCCACATGCTAGCAAGGAATCAGTTCTTAAATTTGGTTAATATTTATATAAAAAAAAAACATTTTGAGCGTGGTGAAGTTGGCCTACTGTACGGTAGTACGGTAGACCAATTTAAGGGCTTTCTCAAAGGAGTGTAGGCTTTATTTTCTAACATTTCAGAAAAACAACAGGATTTTACTACCAAGAGAGAGATACCACCTTGTTAGGATTTGTTTTGATTTTTGATACTGTCAGTGTGAATCCCCCAAACCGTAAACCTCATATCATCCTTTGAGGTTGTCAGGTGAATCCCCTAAACCGTACCAGATAACACAAATATTTTACACACATACCACCAACCGTCTTTGTTACAAGTGGTAAAGATATGGCTTCAAATATTTACCTTTCATCCTCCGAGGTCAAATAAAGACCGGAATTTTATCGTTTAATGTATCGTTTATGAGGTACGAGGGCGAAAGACCCGCCCGCCCATTTATTTATTTGGTAATTTTTTTTGTTTTTTTGTTTGTTGATACAGAATTTACACAATTATTTTATACACCAAGGGCTACCAACACGTTGTCACTATTTAGGCATTCAGTTTTCGAAGGTACTGCAAAACTGTTACCCAAACCTATCATACTGTACATACATACTGTATCCAGAAGCATGCATTGATGTTCATCACGTTGAACAGAATTGACTGCATTATTCGTGGAACATTGCCAGACCTCTAGTCAATAGGGAACTTTAGTTGATTGGTCTAAGCCAGGGTAAAGGAAAGAAGAAGAAAATTGCTAGCTATTAACTTTACCCATTCTTTTCAAGATGGTTGAACGAGCCCTTTATTCTGTCTCAGTGAATATGACTCTGAAAAGAAAAGAAACATTGATTGCCAGCCAAGCCACAATTCTTTGTCAGTATTTCTGAAAGGTCGTATCCATCATGGTCGACCGGCTCGTGATAATGTCTTTATGCCAGCGAATTGAGTATCTGGGTGAACTTGGTGTGTTGTTTGTGTGCAGAGGGTAGGAAAATAGCATAGTGTGTATGCAGAGAGTATCTAGATAAATCAATAAGGTGCACTCACCCTTTAGGGGAAAAAAAAAGAATAATTAAAACAAACTGGTATGTTGTATTATCAGTTGGTCAAAAAACTTCTCTGTTGTCTTCTCTGTTGCTATGACAACAGTTGCCCCCCTGAGGTTAGGTTTGAATGAGTGCAGATTAAACAATTGGTTTACTGGACTGTTTTGCTATGTTATTTCTGATGCTGTAATAATAGACTGATCCAGTCCAGTGGCCTCCAATACAGTAGCACCCTGTTAGGTGTCTAAACCTACAGTGTGAAGGTTTTCAAGGATAAACATTGTGTGCTTACGAGCTCAATTTTACCACTGGTAGTGAACACTGCCGCTTTAATTTGATGGTGCATGTATAGTATGTTATTCCCATTCCACAGTTATGGATGTATTAAAGGGGGACTGGGTTCTTGGATGATTTAGTGTTAAAAAAGTACAAACAGTACAACTGGTTTAACAACTACAGCACAGCTAACCTGGGATGGGAACTATCCATTACTATGCAGTGCTTGTGACAAGGGTGTTGCCTTTCAAATTTTCTACTCTCTACCCAACCCTCCACTACCCCATCTTTCCTCAACCCCCTTCCTCCCCACCCTCACCACACAGCTTGAATGCCCCTCTCTCCCTCCCTTACATTTGTGTATGATATGACAGTACAGTAATGAAATACATTTTTCTCTATGGAATGATGCATGGCTAGTTTTTAAAATCAAGACTCAAAAACACTTTGCGAAGTTGCGAACACTTAACTTTCATTTCCAGCCAATTAGAATTAGTCCTTGAGGTTGTTCCTATGGGGGAAACCAGTACATATATTTTTGATGAATATTAATATAATATATTTATATGAACATTAACAAACACATGTGCAGCCTTGATCAAATGCATTTGTATGATCGTTCAAGTGAGGAGGTTTATGCTGGTACGCTCGGATCTCCCTCGCTGTTATTTCTGTCGATAAAATGAAATCACTTTGTAACTAAAGTCAGTGTTACACTCACTCGTATACAAAAGCAAGGTACATGTGCCTGTTTTCCAGCCAAATAGAATGAGTCCTTGAGGTTGTTCGTATGGGGAAACCAGTACATATATTTTTGATGAATATGAATATCATATATTTATATGAACATTAACAAACACTTGTGCAGCCTTGATTAAATGCATTTGTATGATCGTTCATGGGAGCCTGTTTGTGCTGGTACGCTCGGATCTCCCTCGCTGTTATTTCTGTCGATAAAATGAAAGCACTTTGTAACTAAAGTCAGTATTACACTCACTCGGATGCAAAAAGCAAAGTACATGTGCCCGTTGATATCTTCTCGTCAAGCATCGTATATCACTGCGTTGCTCGATCTTCTCAGCCAATCAAATTCGCTCAAATTCGCCAGGAATTTTATTAGAGACCACATTCGCAGCTGTTTAAAAAGTTTGTCTGCATTTGTTAAACCTGCCCTTTTTTTATTTCTTTTTTTTTTTCTGACTGTGCATGTTAGCAAACTATTTAAATTACGCACACTGCCAGATTCCTGAAGAGTGGCGACTTCTCAGTTCTCTAAGCAGGGTTTCAAAATGGACGCCTGTTGATTACTTTTGAAGTAAAAGTTATCGTTTGCCATCCAGATACGATTCTTGGAAGTTTTGACCTCGTCTTCGCAAAAGGTGTTGTAGGAGGAGAAAAGTTAAAGGGGTAGTGTCTGAAGGTAATTTTCTTCATTTTTTGTTTTGTTTAAACTTCTGAAAAGAGGAATATTTTATGAGATTAGCATCTTGTTGAAATTTCAAAATTCCTAACTTTCCATTTTATGAGCTAAAAGTATTGAAAGTGACAATAATAAGTGCACCTTAATCGACAAAAAAAAAAAAAACCTTTAGGATTGCAGATTGATTTTCACTCTTGATAACGACCTTGGATTTAATAGAGAGTTTCGGCTGAACTGAAGGAAGGTGTGAATTTTACAAAACGCCTACACGGTTTTTGTATTGTGTATTATAATGCACTCAATTAGTTGGTATCAGATTTTGCTTCAACATAACTGAAGTTATAGCAATTTCAGCTCGATTTATGTCTCACAAAGCTGCTTGAAAGAATGTGAATTTTTGAGCAAGCTTCCTTCATTATGGCTGTTATTTGTTAAACATAAAATTACTCCATGACTTTATCTTTTTAGTCTGTTACTGTGATCAAATTAAATTCTTAAATGATATAATTTAGGTATCTATCTAACTGTTATCATACAGCCTCAGCTAGGACACACTCACCCACTGTATTAACCATAGTTGATATCTGTGATTCACATACATTATCTCTGATAGTGGGCATAACAAATGGTTAGGTTGTAGTAGAGGACGGTACGTCTCACATTCATTGTCTGTGACTGGCAGTGGATGTTACATTGTGACAGTGGACAATTACTACATTTTCTGTATTCTGTGGACATTATATACCTGTCGTAGTGGACTAACATTGTTGTGATGGAGGACATCATGTTGTCAGTCATTGTGGAAAGTACATTTTCTATCACAGTGGGCATTACATTATCTGTCATAGTGGACATTGAATTATGTCATAGTGGACTAACATTGTTTGTGATGGAGGACATCATGTTGTCAGTCATTTTGGAAAGTACAGTTTCTATCACAGTGGACATTACATTATCTGTCATAGTGGACATTGCATTGTCTGTCATAGTGGACTTACATTGTTTGTGATGTAGGACATCATAAATTGCCTGTCATAGTGGACTAACATTGATTGTGATGGAGGACATCATGTTGTCAGTCATAGTGGACATTGAATTGTTTGTCATAGTGGACTAACATTGTTTGTGATGTAGGACAATAAATTGTCTGTCATAGTGGACTAACATTTTCTGTCATAGTGGACATTGTCTTGTCTGTCATAGTGGACTAACATTGTTTTTGATGGAGGACATTGTGGAAAGTACATTTTCTATCACAGTGGACATTACATTATCTGTCATAGTGGACATTGAGTTGCCTGTCATAGTGGACTTACATTGTTTGTGATGTAGGACAATAAATTGTCTGTCATAGTGGAAAGTACATTATTTGTCATAGTGGACATTGTCTTATCTGTCATAGTGGACATTAACATTGTCTATGTTACTGTGTCAGATAATGGACATCAAATTATGTAATAGTGGACATGACTTTGTCTGTGGTAGTGGACATTGTCTTGTCTGTCATAGTGGACAGGACTCTGTCTGTGGTAACAGACATTACCTTGTTTCTACTGCCGCATTTTTGAATGTCTTTGTTAGTCCTAGGGTGCCATGGCAACAGTAACAACAGAACATAAACAGTAAATACAATTATCTGACCAAGTGACCATCAAATTTGAGTTTGTTCCGTTAGAGATTCGTACTGTACTAAAGTGACTTGACATACAGTTTGTTAATGACTGCCTAACCATATGCATAGTAGCACTGTTGTACCTGCCTGCCTGTACTTAAAGCACTAAGGATCTTTTTCACAAATCTGAGTAACTTCCCAAACTTTTTCGTTCCCCCTTCCCTCCCTCCCCCCTCCCCTCCCTCCCTCCCTCCTATCAACTTTAGAATTTTCTGTCCCTACATCTTTTACTCTTGACCATGCAAATGGTTACCGTGACGATGATGGCACTAAATATCCACGGCTGTACAGTACAGTAGTTTTTAACATGTATGCATTTAAATTAAAATATTTATTATCTTAGCATAAAAGGCTGTTAGTTTAAAAGCCTTGTTGAATAGTCATGTTATTCTGAATAATTATGAATTGTTGAAAATAAGTAACTAGAGAAAAATCAATTTGTGCAATGAGTTCTGCTACATTATCAGGTTTTGTGGAGGTTAGTAAAAACACAGGGTTGTATTAAACTTGAAACACTGGCAATTATTAAATCTTCCCACTACTTTGTCATTTAAGCTTTAACCGCACATTTCTGTTAATACCGTCATGAAAATGCCAATGCTTAGACTAGCCTGGAAGCAGCAAAATCAAAATAGGTCACCAGGTCTCAATTTAAATGCCAGTCATGGTGCTCATTTTCTAATTAATCTTTGTTGAAAATGTTTGACAGCTTATCCCCCAAAAACTGGTTTACTCATTTACAGGAATAACTCAAACTGTACAAACGTGATTGTTTGTTTAATCAGTAAACATTCTGTCAAGGATGGCGAGGGGGGCTGCAGCCAAGCTGCCTAGGGTGAATCTGTTGTGCATACTGTAGCATACTGTGTAATGGAGCTGTATGGAGAGGCAGACATGGTATTCCTTTATAAGGTACTGTG
>KN890806.1:5232-33487 GCA_000934455.1 Apostichopus parvimensis
TTTAACCATTCAAAAACACATTGCAATTGATTTTTCTTTCAGTAGGTGCCCGAAAAATTCTCAGCATATTGGCCGAATTTTTTTTAAGGATGTTGAGAAAACTTTAGAGCAGCTTACATTGCCTGGGAAGTGTCATTTCCAACGATCTAGGAGGCCATTTTAGCTAAAAAATTCGGTACGCTGCGCGCCAACCCATGGTGGCGCTCCACTTAGATAGTAACAAGACGCCCTCCCAAGAAATGGTCAAGCCCCCCCAGCGCCCCTCCACTGAAAAAATCCTGGCTACGCCACTGCCGATATATGTCCTTTTCGGCCTACCATAAACGCATGTCTGGGTTTTTGTTTTATAATGCTGTTATGGCAAAGCAGTTTCACGAAACGATCTCGCTAGATTCATGACTCATATACTTCTTACACACAAAAGTGTGAATGCAGTTACACGCGCGCGCCTCCACACGTAGTTTCTGACATTGTGGTTTCTTGCAGGGCGTTCGTAGGCATTACATTTTACGAAGAAGCCAAAATCACACATGCATGTATACGCGCGGATAATCTTTTGAAGTGCCTATTCGTTTCGAAACAAGAACTCGAGTACGATTGAGTTGTTAAATTTGATGAAGTGCCGGGAAACTAGTGTTTGTAATGAGATGTATAGGGATATAGAATAGAATTGCTGGAGAATCATACCAGAATTTCTCAGTTTATTTGCAGTTACGATGTACCTTATCTATAATGCATTAAAAATACAGTTCAATACGCCAAAGACATTAACAGTGCGGCTTTAGTTTCAGTAAGAAGTCAAGTATAGCTAGCGCCTCAGGCGCTGTAACATATATTTTAGTCAAACGAATACCCGTGGGTTTACGCGCAATTTGGCGTCATCATTAAGCAAAAACTCAGTGTCAAAAACGTACGTCTGCAGACACACGCTGGTAATGGCTTCACACTTTCGTGTGTATAGTATGGGAGACAGGAGGCGCTATTGAAAACTTTGTAATTCCGTTCATTGGGTCAACTTTTTTGGCGCGCCATTAGAGTGCGTTTGCGCGCAACATCCGACTATGTCGTAAGTGTTGGATACATGTTGATAACGACAACAACTGGGTAAACAGAAAGTGTTACTACTTTTACGTATTCAAACGTGTGCCAATATTCACTCACTAATCTTACATTTTGCAAAGCAACATGTGCTCTACTGTGCCAAAAGCTATCAAGCAATGTTTTGCGGTGCTTTTCATCTCTGGAACAAACGGAGAAAGAGAAATCTTGAGGAAAGACCCCGAATTAATGGAGTCTAAAATCGTCAAGGTTAGTCGTCTTTACTACCACACATTATGTGCTACAAATATACGCCTAAGTTAAAACACATTAAGTAACATACATACCATACACTTAGCAGAAAATTGTATCTTTGCTTTTCAGAATTCTCGTTTTTCGGATGTGACTCATTGCTTCAAGAAAGCATCGTCTAAACGGAAGCACCCTTCAAGGAACCTTCTGAAAGATTTTAGCAAAGTCACTACGGCTCTTAAGGTAAATCTGGAACCACGCTACGAGGAAGAACCATCTTATTCCCTACGATTCCAGCGGAGGAGTTACACTGGTGGAAACTATCGTCTGTTTCTAAAATACCGGATAGAACCTAAACTTGAGAAGATCAAGAGGCAATCTAACAGTCTGTATAATGCACGAACTGATAATGATGATGCCTTTAAGCAGGATAAGTTATCCGGAGGAAGAAACAAGGCATTAATTCCCTTGGAAGTACGAGATCCCCGAACCCAAGAAATGGGGTATACTTTTGTGGATGCAAAACTACTTGCCAGGTGCAAAATGACCGTTGATGACTTAAGAATGTCACTGAACTATTTTGATAAGTCCCGCACAATATCTAAACAACGGAAACGTCGGCGGATTAACGATGACGTCACGTCAAACAAACGATCAAGATATTGTTGAGGATTTTCAATAATGTGACCTTTTTTTTTGATGAATTCATCGTGTGAAAAAAAGTGTTATATGTTTTTACTTTATTGGAGATTGGCAAGATTCATTATTATTGTCTTCATTTTTTAGTCACCTTTTTTTTTATTTATAATTAATCATGTCATATAATGACAAAATATTTTTGGTAAGTAACAAACACAAAATAAAATTAAGTATTGAGTA
This sequence comes from Apostichopus parvimensis, assembly GCA_000934455.1. Taxonomy (NCBI): domain Eukaryota; kingdom Metazoa; phylum Echinodermata; class Holothuroidea; order Aspidochirotida; family Stichopodidae; genus Apostichopus; species Apostichopus parvimensis. The sequence continues at coordinate 7,402 of KN890806.1, forward strand.
ATTAAATTTAAATAATCCTGTTTTGTGTTTTTCTGGTGTCATTTTGTTGTAAATTTTCGCCAAAAAAATCTGAAGCATGATCGGCAGTGTGATGCCTCAACTCTACGGGCTTGCCATCCCCTTCCTAGCTACTCAATAGTGTTGCCACTGGTAACAGATCTACAATTGTAAGGAATGCCCAGGGATTTAATTAACGCGTCCCGTTCCACGTCTTACTGGGAGGAGAGGGTGGAAACGTTATTTATAACTCCCGAACCCTCAGAGTTCTTTAACCTCCCTCGTTCCGTCCCTATTGAAAGCCATTATAACATTTAATCGGGAATTTTAGATATCTAGAATTGTTTCTTATTCGAGATATCTAAAATTCTATTTCAGATATCTAAAATGAAATTCGATATATCTAAAATGCTATTTCAGATATCTGAAATTGTATTTCAGATATCTGAATAGAATTTCAGATATCTCAAATTCTCTGGTACTTCGAGATATCTGAAATTGATTTTGAGATATCTGCAACTATTTGTAGATATCTGAAATAAATTTGAGATATCTGAAATTTAATTTGAGATATGTGGAAATTAGTTCGAGATATCAAATTCCTGATTAAAAGTTAGAATGGCTTTCCATACGTCCTAACCCAAATTACCCAATGTTTATGGCTTGATCAATTTGTACTGTGAATAAGTGACAACCGTTGATGAGTATAAACTCAGGTGTGTTATAACAACGTAACAAATGTTATACCTGTCAGCAGATGATATTGTGGAAAAATTACTAACAGACGAATTCATTACTCAAAAGCTGTTTTAACTATCATGACTGGTTAGGATGTTTGAATAGTAAGTATACCCTGTAAAGATGGTTCAAATTGCCGACTTTAATCGATTTGCAGTGAAGTGTCATCCACTTATTGGCGAAACCTTTAGAGTAGTCTGGTTAATCCAGTCAATCATTAGTATTTCCTGTTTGTAAGTCCTTTCTCAGTAGTAACTCGTCATAAATGTAACACATGTTAAGAAATTATAACACACATTTTTAGTTTTAACTGATTAACAAGTATTCACCTTTACCAGTTGTAACTGTTAAAGCCATCAAAAACTTGTGCCGAGATACATTAAAATGATTCTACTTGCTTATTATGAAGGATTAAAGCCAGTCGGTCATGTCTAATAACCTTTATATCATTATTATTAATTTATTATTTTAATTAATTAAATTTATTACTATTAATTTTGTTTTAATATTTTGTATTTATTTTTTATTCTAATTTTAAAATTTTAGTGGATAAGCAGTTTGCTAACAGCTTTTGTTTTATTGTTATTTTTATACGTTGACATCGATCCATACTGTACCGAGATCAATGCAGATAGATAAGGATGTACGTCATTTACAACACCATTAATTTTACCTTAGGGATTTTACGACCAGAGCTATATACTTCGAAATAGAAAGCAAAATAGCTTTTGGCAAAATAAGAACTTGAAGTCACTGTTTCGTTCAGACAATCTTATATATCTTCCTTTAATATGGTGGCGTAAAAAGTAATGAAAGTCATACAAGGTTTGGTATGTAATTCCCGTATAGCCTTAAAGACACGAGAAGTATATGGATATAGTTTATGGATATTATAAGTATTTGTTATATACCTGTAAGGTCTTTCAACGTCGTGGATGAGTCTGAACGTATACCATACCATATTTAGAGTATAAGTGCATATCTACCTAAAGATTAACCTTCTGCAACCGACTGGTAGCCAAACTTCGAGGTGGGGTGGGGGGGGGGCGTTCATGTTTCGAACCCGAACATTTCTGTACACCCCCCCCCCGTGCCCCCATCCTCTGGCTTCACCACTGGTCGGGAAATGTTCTTCCTTAAAAAAGAAACGATTGGTATATTTCAGATATCATTATCTTTTCTATAAGGTGTATGTAATGAGCATAAAACAAATTGTGTGAAATTAGATGAAGCCCATACTGAGGTGATTTCAACCATTTTAGAAATTCATTTCTGAAATGTGGAGATTACTCTAAGAGAGCAGTCGGAAGAGTTGGGATTCACTAAAAGAGAGTATGCTAACTTGGTCACCTCCCTCGTCTTAATTCTTACTCAAAATCTACTCCGGTCATGATGGTATTTCCTGTAGCAATATAGTCCAATCTAACCGAAGATAGCTCAAAGTTGATTGTAAAAGTCATCCTCCTACATAACGGTGGGGTGCATAATTGGGGAGGTGGGGTTTAGGGGGGGGGGGAGGTCCCCAACTCCATCTTCAGTCCGTGGTAAAATGTTCGGTTGTGGATTATTTACATTCAGTCGTAAAATTTAAGATTATACCACTCCTCCGGTCCCAAGACCAAAGTCCCCCAGCGGTGGAATCCTTTGCACATTTCTGATTCTCGAGTAAGGACCGCAGTTGACTCGACTCAAAAAACGTTGAAGCCATGGATACTTTTTCAAGTTATTAAACATTACTACAAACAACTTGAAAATCTTTCAACTTGCATCTTTTACTTCAAGATTTGAAATGAAATCTTACTCATCAGTCGGGAATTTCTTGCGACCTCCTCCCCTGCCCCCCATCTTACATTAGAATTTCTATTGCGGATTATGAAAAAATCGGTTAAAATCGGGAAATGTCTACTACTTCTATGAAAAGAGCACGTCAAGACGCTATACGAAACGCATTCGACATGTATGACGCTAACGTTGTCGGAACTGAATCAAGTTGTTCGGTTCGAAAATAACACAAACGAGAGGGCGCAGTTAACTAACACAAGCAGAGCCGTATATATATAGAGATCACGCCATCCCTTTCAGCTTGCAGGTGAGAAGCTGTTCCTTTATTAGCATGTTGGAACTACACCATATCAAGTCGTATAAAATGGTAACCTTTTCTGAGGTCTATAAGGGGAGGGGGGCGGAATGGGAAGGGGAAGGGTGAAATTTTGGGTACCTCCCCGATTTTAATGTCAAAGGAATTGTTTTGAGTTGTGTTTTAATTTTCTAGCAAAAGAAACAAACAATCAAACATTGCACTAACTCTATTTTTAGAAATTCTAACTATAAAGCGAGCTTGTATGTTGTTTCATTGTGAGCTTGTAATTCATGATTTACCCCTCTTGGGGTACTCAACAGACGTCATACCCCCTCCCCCCATCCCCGTCCTGGGGCGTCATGCGAAAATAAATTTTGGGGGGGCCCCGTGAGCAGGGGATGACTATCTAAGCGGAGCGCCACCACGGGTTGGCGCGCAGCGTACAAGAAATTTTTTCGTCTGGCAGACCCCTCAGATTGCAGGAAACAGCACTTCCCGTGCCTTATGGCAGTAAGCAACACCCCTAAAATTGATAAAAATTTCCGGCAATTTTTTATTTTGGGAAATATTCTCGAAGGAAGTGATCGCCATTTATTCCTCAGTTTACCACTTCCTCGTCTCCCAGAAGCGCCCAAAATTTAAGAAATCGAAACATTTTTGTGCTGGCTGATCCATGATCACCGCCCATGCCCGTGAGAAGTGGTGACTGGGTGAAGAAAGAGCTATGCCGTTTGAAAACATGGGCAGAAAAAGCGAAAGTAGCGAAACCTAAGGTAAAACGTGCGATAATGAAGTGATTATTTTCCAGGTTAATTGTGACTGTATTTGAAATGATTATTATTATTCATTTTTTCGAAACTACCTATCAGATCATGAGGAAAATTTATCCTGGTGGACCTTTTAGCGAACTGATTGCAAGAAGTTCACATTGAAGTCCCATAATCTCTGTTCACTACATTTATCTTAACTTTCCGAACTTTGTTACAGGCTTAGAAAAATTTGCCATTTTTTTCATGGAAAATTGACTGACTTTGGCAAAGGTAACGGGTTGCACTTACTCTGGGACTACGTATATATAATATTGTTCAACGATGGCAGCGTTGATGGCACATTTGGTTCATTAGTTATCAACCAGTAATTATTTAACTCTTTCGTTTGACTGAATATCAACAACCATTGACCAAGCAGTCAACAGAAGCCCGATTTCTCGTAGGCCCTACAAGAAATTCAGTCGTGACACTGTTCGAAAACACTTTTTTTTTTAAATTATGACAAAATTTTATGACACCTTTGACAAAATTTGGGGGGGGGCCCGTGCCCCCCGGGCCTCAATGGGCACGACGCCACTGTCCCCGTCTCAATACCCACTTACACAAATCCCATCTCTGTGATTCAACACTTTTGTAAATTGTTTTACAATTGTAGGACTATCTACCTTGTTAAATTAAACACTTCATCTTTAATATATACCAATCACAACACTGACTATAAGATTGGGGCTTCATCTTTAAGATTCAATATCGGTCAATGTTCCAAGCAGCAATGCTTCAACAATGTTATATTACTTGAAGCAGAGGGACTGGCACCATTTAAGCTTCACATTGACCCATGTTGGTGATAGGTGTCATATAACATTCACATTTTCCAAATGATACTCCTAAACTGTTATTGCTAGAACATGTGTGAGGTGAATAAAAAGACTTGATTAAAAAAAATTAGGCTTATGCTCACAATTCTACCCATAACCCAAGCCAGATCATTTCTTCCGTCCCGATCCCACCCTTACCCCAGACCAGCGAACACAAAAGAAGGCGAAAGTACAGAATGCAGATGATAGAAAATAACTTGCTTGTATTATTTGGATAAAAGTTAATGGACATTGAAACATGTTCAAAAATAATAACGAACTGGTATAACATGATGCCCAGTTTTGGCTATGGCATAAATAAATTAATTAAATGGAGAACTTTAATCTCCTGTATCAGGAGAGGAACTCTATAGTAACACACCCCTCAAATAAAAAAAAAAAAGAACTTTTATGATCACCAAAATATTACTGTTTGACGAATATATACGTATTGGGAAAAGATAAAAAATGATATGTCCAAAATAACTTTAAGAACATTATACAATGTGTGTTGATCTTCCTTGGAAGAGTGTCCTCTGAGTGGACCAACATCAAAACTAATAGAGCACCCAGGCTCTATACACAGCCATATTTTTTCCCCTTTCTTTTTTAAACAATCATTTCCTGTGAAATATTTCTACAATCGAAATGTAAGCGATCTGTATATGAAATCACAGAGGTTGGTGGTATATAATACCAGGTATTCCTTTCACTGTGTGGTTTCTCTATTAGGTCTAATAAATGTTATAACATTCACTATGCTGCATTCATACACCCTAACATGCTATACCTATAGAGCATGCCTGACCTAAGCTGTGACTACATTTCATAACGGTGTCCCAATTGAATAATTCAACTAAAGACCATTCATATGGGGAAATACACTTGTAAAAATGTCTGTTTTTGTACAAAATTTTCCCAACACCTTTAAATTAATAAATACTTTTGAATACCTATCATTGTGAATCAACATTCATACATTATCTACAAAATTCCTATACAATGGTTTGACTTTATTCACAATTTTTTTCAATACATGATCAAAATGAAATTTTGTTATAAAGTAATAAAAAGAATACTAATATTAATGATGACGATAATAATAATAATATTAATAATGATAATAAACAGGATAAAAATGACTGTTTTTGGCAGCAATTGAAGTACATCATACAAACTTGTATAAAAAAATTTGATTTGTATTAAATAAGATCATTTCAGATAATATCCCATGGCAGTTCATGATTTAATTTTTTATTTAAATCTAGAGAAATCATAATTCATAAACAATGTAATCCCCTAAACAACCAGAGGTACTCTGTGATCCTAGTATCAGTTTTGAGTCCCAAGACTGTTTCTTTTTCCACAAAGTAATAAATTCAGGATAATCACTCCCAATTCCTTCCACCACAAAAATCTACATGCACTCACAAAACAAGGGGGGGGGGGGGTATGTTTCTAAATTTGTATCTGATGACATAACTCTGCAAACATTCCCACTTGAATAACATATTTTATAGTACAGGGGTATAAGGCTAACAAGAACTTAAAATCACATAGTCAGGTTAAAGGTCAAGGGAGGTGAGGGTGGCGTTGTACACTACCCCCTTTTCAACACCACATATAAAAATTAGTAGTTATTACCACAACCTTGCCAGTAGACCTAATTGTAGACCTAATGTTATAGCCTGAACATGAATGTATCACTTCATGTCTATTTTTCTTCTTTTCTGGCGGGCGAGCCCCCAGACCCCTCCACATTAGTGTGTCAGCCTCAACGACTACACACCGTCCTTCTCTAAGCCCCTGGATCCGTCCCTGAGAGTCCTTGACCCTGGCATGAGCCATTTGTCTTCATGGGTTTCACTTGAATGGAGTTCAAATGTGAGAACCACTAAGAGGAAGACGTGGCACCTTCAAAGATTATCAAAAGAATCATCTTTGCAGTTGCATGTGATCCTACAATGAGTTAAAGGTAGATGGTTGTATTTTGTGACTAAGATTATATAAACCCTGTTACTTGTGCATTGTGGGACACTCCAGCATTTATCCAGAAACATGCAAACAGCGGACTTTTTATAGTCTAATTGGCCGAAAGCAATATTAACTAAGTTAATCTGATTTTAGCAGTTATTACATGTTAACTAGGTCCAAGTGTTTCATGGTGTGAAAGTGTTTTTGAACCCCTCTCCCTTGGTAATATCACTTGGTTATATACCGATATAAGGAAATATCAAGTTTAGCAGTCACAGTGTGAAATGTGACTCATATTAGCAGTTGCTGTTGTGCCCGGTTCAAAGATCTTTGCACACTTAAAGGAAACTAATGATTCTTACTGTAGGAAGACACTTTTCATAGGGAATTTAAATAGGGAATAAATGGAGAAGAGAATTTTTGTTGGCTAGACTGGAGTTTGAAGCAATGACCTCAGAGTTGTTACAAGCACTGTGAGTTACCGACTAAGGCAACCAATCCTTAGTTGGTGGCCATTCCTATACTACCACTTCTCTGCTAGGAGTGCCAGTCCGAGAGCCTTTTCCAATCCCATTCTAGCCAAATATGTCTTTGCTCATTTCCATAGTTTATACTTTCCCACTCAGTTTTACAGTCTTTCATTTACTTATGGCAACAAAACTGAGGGAGGAGGGGGGGGGGAGGTGGGGTGGGGGATGCCTTATTACCCTCCTTCAGGATATTATAAAGTGATGGAAGTCTGTATCTTAATTTTTTGGAGGTTTAAGTCTTTGTTGTGAGACTAAGGCAATAAGCTAGTAATATTAAGTTGTGTCCATGTTCTTCATGTGGAAGGTGAGAGACCTTAATACGTTACAGATGCCAGTAGCTGTTATCAGTAGTCTTGTACTTCAGAAACTAAAACATCTGAATCAGATAAATACCAGTAATACCTCATTAATGTAAAGTGTTATGTAAAGTTTAGTTACCAACAACTACGGGTAAAGTACTCTTTCGAATTTCAATGACACTTTTGACATAAAAAAACGGGAGCTAATTTATATCTTTATGGTTAATACCACTAAAGGAAATTTACGATCAACATTAAACACCGTGAAAAATGACGGAAAATTACCAAACACGAGCAATTTCTGGAAGAAAGTGGCCAAGACTAAATATTGTCTTTTATAGTAGTTGCAGTTTGCTCATTTGAGTTTTTAATTCTGACAGAGTCAAAAAACATTCACATACAACTGGATACTTTCAACAAAAGTCACCCAAGACTGGGCACTGAAAACCGGACGACTCGATCCGCTCTCAACCCCCGTTTTCTACTATCGATCCTGTAACCGTAACCGTAGGTCAAGTGAATTCTCAAAAGACCCCATGAAAGGAAATTATAGATCATGGGTAGTATACACATGACCTAAGGAGTAACTCCTAAGGAGTAACTCCTAAGGAGTAACTCCTTTGGAGTAACTCCATGTAACTCCTTTATTGATCTTCTAAGGGAAATTAAAATACTACATCAAGAGTAACTGTGTCATCATGACGGTGAGGAGATGACCCAAGTCCCTTGGAAAGGGAATAGATACAACATATGATCTTGGTTAAAGCTACAGTATATCTGAAAAGAACAGATTCCCACACCTACCATGAAATATTCACTGATAATTAGATACCCCTCCTGACAAAGCCACCCTCCCGCTGGGGTCTATCCCACTAACTAGTTTATTTGCTGGTTACTCCAAATAATTAAAATCTTGTGTCCCCACAACTGATGTTTATGCTTGATTTCATTTGCAAAGTTTTCCTACTTTTGATTTGTTCATTTGTTCTTTTGTTCATGTCACTTCATTTGTTCATAATTTGCATTTGAAAACCTTCCAAGTCGATGCCTCATTCTGTCATCGTTCATAATGCTATTGTTTTGCAGAAAAGAAGCACCAATGTTTTACATTTTGGGTTACTTGCAATAACTTTTGTGACTTATCCTTGGAACATGACACCGACGGTCTGCATTAAATACAACACAAGATAATACATCAGGAAAGGACTGGTGGTAAACTATGACTGTAAGACAAATTTCAATGTTACAAAGTTATAGTTATTGAAACTGACAGGCAACCCATATTCTACTTGTTTTGGTTAGTAAGTAGCCTAACCTCGTCAAAGATATAGTTCTATTGAGTAAGCTTTTTTCTTAATTTCTTTTCAACTATCAAGTTATTAGGGTTAAAATAATATTTTGTTTTTTTACATATGTGAATGAGTTAGAATGGTCATTAGCGAGCCAGTATCTGGTTCAAGACTAACAAAAAAGAGCACACACACTGAGTATAGCAGATCTGCTAGAACGGTCATACAATCTCCTCCCGAACTTTCCTCCTACTTGACGACGATGATGATGGTACAGGCAATGTTGTTGTAACCACACCTGTTAAAGACAATATTTAAAAAGAGAAGACAAAACAGTTAACATTCTGCTAACGATGCAACTGTAACGGAAAGAATAGAATAACATTTTTTAAATTCAATTTTAGTTATGCAGACAGCGCGATGAAAATCATAGCTTAAAAAGTGTCCTGCTTTGTACTTGATGAGACTTTATATGATATTTTTATTATTTTTTTTTTATTATTGTCATCTTTAATGAGGGTAGTCCTGCATAGATTAATTTGGTATGCATACATAGAATGGTTGGTCAAGTATATAACTTCCTCAGGGTTTCAATTTTTATTTTCTTCAACCATGATGAATTCCCCCCCCCCCCTCCCCCTCCCCCCAACACACACACACACCCACCTCCCTCAGAATGATAACTTTCGTGATATGGAACATCCACATGTGAGTTTGGAGATGTACTGGTATTCCCCTTCTTCAAGAAAGTGTAACATTTACACACTCTGACCTGCCTCATGGGAGCATTCAAATATTCTAAGATTGAAATATATGAAGAAAGAACAGGCTATCCTTGAGATGCTACAAGTTGACCAACAATGAACTTTGACCTAAAGAAAATGGGGGAGGGGGCACCTAGAACTGGATATGTGATATCAGCTATATGTGAATGAGATCTATCTAATGCTGCCCCCCCCCCTTCCTTTGACATCACCCTGTTTACAAACTTTGCATCCAGTAGGTTACACACGGTTCTGCATGCTTGAGTGCAGGTTCCCTGCCTTTGGCAAGCCAATCAACAAAAGGAGGGGAACAAACTTCCCACAAAGAATCGTTATTAGCAATGTTTGTTGGATATATCAATTCATTCGCCTATTGTTTTTCCACAAAAGCTTACATGTACAACTTTTTAGCTGACATGGAACAGAAAATTACTCGGTGGGTTCCTTTCTATAGGTAACAGAGGGTGAGGGTGTCCCTTTCTTTGAATATGTATAAAATTCTATTGTATGTCTAGTTCATTCAAAAAAGACAAATAGTGCTTATTCTGCTTAACTGTAAGACCTTCCCACCACACAATACTTTTATATATCAACCTAGTCTGGTGATACCAAGCACAGCAAGGTAAGTATGTTAATTACTTCTGCCCTTCAAATCTATTTGGTCTTTCAAAAATTAAATCTCTTGCCTTAAAAGGCCATCATCACAGACTAACAACCGAATATGATACACAGTCAAAAAATAATGGCAGTGTTTTCATATTCAGCAGCCTTCAACAAGTAGTGCTTAACCACACATACAGTGCTCTTTCTCTAATAGCTTTAACAAACTGTTCTCAAATTTAAAAACACTGGACGATGTCAGGCAAATAACTTCAAGGGGGTCACAACCTTCAGATGTAAACAATGGAACGAATTTAACAATCTTAACCCCCAGAAGCCCTCCCATACATGGAAGGGAGCCACCTTCGATAACCCCATGGCAGCACTCTATCCTTTATAAAAAATACTTCATTCACATCTGGCCCCCCCTTAAAGATTTATGTTCTCTACCTAAATCATTTGGGATTGATGTTTTTTTATAGTTATATTATTATTCATTAGCACAATGTTCTGTTTAGAGCTACTTGTATAGACCTAAATTTATGCCTCAGTTTGCACCATTTGATGTGTAACAACACTGGAGGTATTAAGTGAGAAAGAAAAGGCAAAACTACTCACCATCAACAGGGTCCACTGAGACAATTGACTGGATAGGAAGACTAAGGTGGGCTCTGGATTTTCTGGCTCGATGCCCGTGCCGCTCTCCTTTCGTTTTCGATTGCACTTTGTCGTCTGACCGTAATTTACCGGTCCTCTCGTCTCTCAACCTCTTGCTGCTCTCGCCCCGTTGCTCCCCCTCCGTCCTCTCCCCTGACTTGTGCTCTCGCCCTCTCGAACTTTGACCCTTGGCCTCCCAGACGCTACTCCCGCTGCAGCAGTGACAGGGGACGACGTGCTTGCCCTGAGTTCCCTTGCAAGGTCTTGACTTGATCTCTTTTACTCTCGTGTCTTTAGATTTACCGGCCGGGACCTTCACGTTCTCGTGGTGACGCCTCTTGGATGTGTTCAGTGTGTGGTTGTTTCCGGACGTCCGGGGAAACGAGTGACTCTTTTGTTTCGCACTGTGCATGAATGCTTGAATGAATGTACCGTTACCAGTGGGCCTGTACGGATGTGGACTAGCCTTACACGATGCGTGCGCTTTGGTCGAAAAGTTACTGCCGCTGCTCGCGTTAGCCTCGCTCCCTGACCGCTTGACGTCTTCGCTGTCCGATGAGAACCGGACGGGTCGGGTCTTATCAGCCTCTAGACGATGGACGCAGCTTGGCGTCAGGGTAACCGGCTCTGAATTGGCCCACTCCTGATCCACCGCCCCGGGTTTGGCGTACAACTGAGGATCAACTGCGATAGGGTCGCTCCTACAAGTCGTAGAGCTACCAAACACGCTACGATTGCTATCAAAGTTCTCCGGGCTACTGGAACTATCTGAGCACTCGTAATCCGCATGGAATGCCGATAAACTCAGGCTGGAGTCCGAACTGGAGTCTCGTATCACACTTGAGTTTTGGTCCGCAGCTTGGAATGGCTGCACATGGACCTGTACTGGAGCACAATGAATGTGAGCCTGTCTTGAGGTAGGACTTAGCACCCTTCCACCGTTTGCGTACGCCACTCCGGCGATCGGGACGTACTGATTGGCCAAGTTAGAGACGTAATGGCTCTCAAACGACGTCAGCTCGGGTCCCAACATGCGATTCCGTCGACTTGCTTTTGACGAATTTTTCTGAACCCTCCTTTGGCAACGGGAACACACAAAGTCACATGATTGAGGCTGCCACTGGGAATAATTGGGCATCCAGCACTCGCCGGCATTCCGCACCGAAATAGGTATGGAACACTGGCCCAGGTCTCGAACATAGGCGCCACCATATGTGACCGGGCGTCTGTCCCGCCTCGGCAGCGGCTGAACCCACCCGTTGGTCAGGGAATGTCTGTGATGTGGCAACTCCTCATAGTTTGAATGCGATGGCTGATGATGGTTGTAATTCGGTTCTTGGGAGATCTCTTCGATTGAGGTACTGGGTAGATTGACCCGTAGCTCTGTGTACTGCTCTGCGGGACTGCCATGCATAGACGGGGAACTCGCTTTACCATCCTCTGGTTCTGAATCAAAGAACAACATATATATGCATATAAATAGTTCTGTGCGTGACTTGAAAAATGCGGCAATATCAAGATTATTTGAAAGTTACAACTTTACAATTTGGTAAAGGAATGGAGGGGGAGGGGCTGGGGATGGAGGGCATAAGCCTGTCCAATTTTAAGTAGAACCACTCGCATGAAAATCCTTGCTCTGGAAGATATTGGACCCCATGGCAACATCCCTGAGAGTAATTGAGTCTTCTGCCTTTAGCGGACAATCGGAACTCTAAAACTAATATCTGACAGTAGTGACAGAGGGTAACTTTTGAGTGTCGCTCTTGAAAAGTAAGACGGCCTACGGCTGATACCTCTAAGGGTGACTTCTGAATTCAATTACAGAAGTTGAGAAAGTGACAATTCTGGATATATGCAGGTTAACAGATTATTAACTATATAAGTGACTTTAAGCAAATTTACATACCAAGAATATCAAACATGCATAGAGGACATGTCTTGTTGCTAACCAGCCAAGGGTCCACACAATGTCTATGGAATTCATGATCACACGGCACAATCCGTAATTCCTGAAAATCAAGTCAAAGAAGAAATCATGATCATAAGTACTCATTTCTCCACGCTGTCATGAATATTTAAACAAGTTGTGATAAATCACAAATTAGGCCAGTGACAAGTCTACTTCTAGTCACTTATCTGAGGAGGGCACCGCGGGAGAGGGCGCTGCTCAAACACCGAGAGTCAGGTGCTAGAGGGGATGCTGGTGAAAGAGAGTAAGGGGTAAAGACAATTTACACCTAGCCAAATCCCACCATCTACAGAGCAAAGATAATTGAGGCATTGGCTGAGCTATGGAGACCTAAGTTAGTGCTGATATCCCCCTTTTTACCATTCCCTTGCTTGAAATGCCAAATCAAAAGCCACAGTACCCTTGTACACTGTAACCACTTCTGTTGCATACATGCAATTCTACATCGTTTCTTGTCAACAATTGTCTGTTTTAAGTGGTGTGAAATTGCATGCCAGACTGCATAAAACCTGCAGCCTGGTCTGGCTCTCCCTATCACCCTTTCCCAGTACCTTCACCCCCTCCCCATCCCATTCCCCAGCCCCCTTCCCCACCATGCCCCCACCCCCACCCCTTTGGACTTTCCCGAGACAATCATACAGTATAGTATACCTCTCCTTCTCTGAATTCATCCAGACAGATGGCGCAGACGCTGCCGTCGGACGCTACGCTGGGAGTGATGACTATCTCCTCTCGTTGCCTCCTGTCTCCTCTCTTGTACTTCCTCGTCCTCATCTTGGCCAGAGCGTGCATAGTCTGCCTCGTCTGCGAATCCTGACAAATCCAAAGAGAGATCAATTTACTAGAGGGTTGCATTTCTCGTTTGAAACTTCCTAAAAAAAGAAATTTTCTTTCCGATCGACAAGGGGGAGACGGATCCAAGTCTTAGACCGCACTCGACTGCCTTTGCGATCGGATTAAGAGTGACTCACAGACCCGATCCCCATACGTCTGTCAAAGCCACTCTAAAGCTGCCAATAAAATCAATCACTCCCACATACCTGAACATGTATCCCACTTTCTTGGACAAATTTATCTCGGGGTGCAAACTTTCTATTTGACAATAACAGGTTAATAATTTGAGTAGGGATGACATATCAGAGCAGGTTAATATATAATCTTATTAAACATTAAACAAATTTCGGATGTCATCTGTGTCTAGACTGAGATAAATGAGATTTAACCAAAACAAAAACACAATTATAAACCAAAACAAAAACACAATTATAAACCAAAACAAAAACACAATTATAAACCACAATGATAAAAAAGAAAAGATAAAAAAAGTGAACATTATTTATTAAATCTGGCAATTACATTTGACGAGAACATTCTGTGGTCAAAAGAGGTTTGTGACTTACAGGAGCTACCTGGAATAGCAACAAGGTTACAGATGTTCAACTAGACAGTTACCTATCTTATGAATCTTTTCATGAAAAGGTTATCTAAAAGATGAAAGTCTACATTCTGATGATCTGAATGCAGAAAAAAAATCTGATAAACTAAAGACCAAACAAATTACAGATGGGATATCCTCACAAAATTTCAGTCATCAATATTTATCCTTTTTGTGTCCTGGGTGGATCATAAATTCTAAGCTGTACGTACTACGTAGGACTATTTACCTGTTTCCTTCTCTGCCTCCACCGAAGTTTTACCACCAAGAGGAGGCAAATGATCGCAATGAGGATGAAGAAAGAGATAAAGATACCCATATCCAAAAATTCACTTCGCTCCGTTGGTGGTTCCTAGAGAGAAATGAAAGAAAAGCACAGTATAATATCAACAACCGAAAACTGCTATTTAGGCAAATAAGGCTGTATTTTGCATCGGATTTTTAACTTTTATCCCCCAATATATAATACAATTGCTGTGGTTTACACCCACGGACCCACCCACCTTGGCTGCAGTCAATTATATCGAGTTATTGATTCGATCATTACCAACTGCAGAACCTTTGCATATATATGCCACAACTGAGGAGTTGTTGCTTTATGACATTAAAATTGCAAATTTTTCTTGTTGTTTATGTAACTCACAATTTTTAAAAATATTTTTCAACCATTTTGCAGATGTTTGTGCATGGTTTCGTCTCTCCCTGGTGAGGGTTTGATGGGATAAAGCAACAGACTGTGTTTTTAGATGCTGTATCTTTATCTTTTTGTGCAAGTACAGTACACCTGACAGAGCACAAATTTTGATCACGTATATATGCAATCACAACAACATGTAATGAATGAATCCAGTTTGTAGAAACACAGCAAGGCATTCTTCCTTCAGTGATATTACTTATCAAAATATACTATGTATTTACCAATCAAACTCATTTGATAAAACATACTCTCCAGTCTCCACTCATCAAATTTTAGTTTGGTTTTTCATTTTCTAATATCCAACCCCTTCAATTTTTTTTTTGGCCCCTTATTACTTTTCTTATGTTGCAAAATGTCTCGTCTATTTGTGTCCTTCTTCGAATAATGAGGAGTAATACTGGCTAGGGATAACACATACTGTAAGCCTGTGGACTCTAAAAGTAGGTCAGTGGGGGGCGGGGGCGCAGTGCTAAAATGTTACCAGCTGTTGCAGGTTAGGTAGATTTGAGTGCATATGTAGAATAGAGACAGGTAAGGGATGAGTGAAGAAATTTCTCTGCATAGTTTGGACTGATTCTTCGGTCATCCACAGCTTCTTTTATAACCTTGTGTTGCTGCTCCTCTTGGTGTTCTCACTGATCATACATGTCAGTGTGAATAGCTGCTTCCATCAGGTAACTCTCATATTTGAATAGAACTACAGTATCTTCATTAAAAGTGCTGCATATTTATTATGTTCAGTCTCAAAAGAAATTGGAAAATCAGGATCCCTAAAAATATGCTGAGAGATCGAATTATAATACAAGACTGATCCTACATCAGGTGAAATGAAATGATTTTTTTTTTCTGTATACTAATTTTTTCAAAAACTGAAAGTAAAAATATCACACATTTTTTGTTTTTTTTGTTTCACCTGATGAAGGACAAGGACTTCTGATAGGTATTTTAGAATTACTCTGTTGGAGTTTCAGATACAGCTTTGTGGATATGTATATAAACATGTAAATATTATATCAGAACCAGTGTTTACTACTGCAACTAATACTTAAAGTCCAAGAAAGTCTGCTTAATCAACATTTTGTGTGCATATCATTAAAAGCCATTCATACAAACAAAAGGGAAACATCGTCATTGCAGGAAAACCATGCAAGTGGTATAAATTCCCCTTTTCCGGGTTCTTTGTAACGAGAAGATGAGCGGCAAACATTTTCAGGAAATGGTGAAGTTATCTCTCAGTGTGACTCTATTATCATGGCTAAGAACGTTTTTAACTGCAATAAACGATCTAAAAGACACAGGCTTATCTGACAACAGAAGTCATCATAATAGCTCCTCTACTGTCTCCTTTATGCAGTGGACTCCGGTAAGGGTCCAAGTCCTTACCGCAGCCCCCTTATTAACTATAATTGGACCACCTTTAAAAAGTAGGGGGTCATTATGTTGAGCCTATTAAAGCAATTAGGTTTCAATGGCACGTCCTCCACAAACATTTACACAGCCTCCGATAAAAGAGATGCCATTCAAGAATTCTCTCCGCTGGGATTTACAAAAAGAGGAATTTGAAAGAGAGCGTAATCAATGCCCGGCTACACCGAAGAGAGAGAGAGAAAGGTGCCGAGTAGTACTGCAGTTTATTTACAGGGCATGTCCTGACCACCAGATAATGAAATAGCTATTAATGAGGTTGTAGGAATATATTACTCCTGTAGACACAGTAGTTAGCGTGTTGAAGCCTACAAAATTAGTCTCAAAGAAATAGACATTAAAAACATCCGCAAATCACGCCAGCATATTCGCTTTAGTAGACAATTAACATGAATGAGGTCTAGCAAATATTGCAAATGATATTATTGGTTAAAGTCACAACTTTGCAGTATAAATGTCAAATTATTGGCCTACATATATTTTCACCACCATCAATTCACTTTCAATAGTTTTCTTTGTTGTTGAATATTTTAAAACTAAATTTTTTTTCAACTTGACCGAAGACTTCAATTTTTATTCCAAAGAGCTTGTTCAAAGCTTTAGTGCATGATGATTGAATTTAGTTTGATTTAATTCCACTTTTTCAAAACAGTCTCTGGATTACTTCTCAGTTTGACTAAATTTATTTCAATGGACAAAGGACCATAATTTACTAATCAAGTTAAAGTGACAACATGTACAGTAGTTTATAGCAAGACATGTACTCATGAAATATAAGGTACTCTAAAAACATAGTATTTTAGATAGCTAGACTTGTACTCATGAAATGTACAGTACTCTAAAAGCACATTATTTTCAATAGCTAGATATGTCCTCATGGAATGTACAGTAAACTAAAAAACAGTCTTTTTCGATAGCGAGATATGTACTAATGGAATGTACAGTACTCTAATTTTTTTTTCCTTGCATGCATGAACGAGAAAAATTATATACAGCAAACAAGTCAATGAAGGTAGAAGTGCTAAGAAGTTTCTGAGTTGCATACTATTTGAGCTGCTAGTTTACTCACTGGTGAAGTCCTGTATCTGGAATGTTTATATAAGCTACAGGATTCCGATATGCCAACTGTGACCTACTAGACCATGGCTAATTCACACATTTGTAGTTTCCAATCTGGGCGAGACGTTTGGCTACCGGGTGGCACCAATCCAATCGAAGGTCTGTTCATGCTGGCGTTCACCGCATAGAAACTTGTCGCCCTGATTCCTGGACTCACCATGTTATGAGACACTGGCACCCATTTTTGGAGAGAAAATGCATTTGACGAGGTCCGTTGTAATTTTCGCCAGTGAATCAAGTCGGCGTACGTGTTAAGTGTGACTTATGCCGAGAGAAATCCAACCGAGCTCACGCCTTGCTGGCGAATCAGCCCTCAAACAGGCAAAACTTTATCGTATGTGATTGATCTCTGAAGCGAAGGTTAGCCGGTACAAAGCAAATATAATTATACTAGGCGTGAATGATGATCCACACATCAATAGCATATCAATAGCATATCGATAGCATATCAATAGCATATCAAATATCATTAATCCTCCCTAGTCATCTTTACATTAAACCATAGAGAATTGGGTCAAACACTGTCTTAAATGTACAGTAGTAGACTGTAGATAAAGTACAGGGTGACCCCATCCGATGATGTCACTCACAGATACTGTGTTCAGTCCACATGATTGACACAATGTTTTAGAGTGAGTCCAGTCTTATTCAATGATCGAAGTCATTCCAAGTCTCCTGTTACAATATGGAATGATCAAAAGTCACTGAGTTAGTGATGTCACTTAAACGTTTAGAAGGTTGAGTGTAAAGAGGGGCATATAATGTGTGTGTGGGAGGGGGAGTGGGGGGGACCTGAAACTTTGTAGTTACCATCATTTCCAGAACTTATTTCAGCTTCAAATCGGCAAACCTTTTAGAGACTTGTACTTCTTCCTGCCTGTTTTATTTTGTTGTCCTTTCCCTTTTTTGAAAATGGCAAAATCCATTTGAGGTCGTCGACAGAACCGAACATATTTAGGGGTCATTAGGAGGCACTGTAGCGTGTGAAATATAGAATGACATTATACTGATGCCCTGTCTAGTCCCATGATAGTGTGTCAAGTACTGTATGGACAGGTCCTTTGTAGTGCCCCTGTCTATCACTACAGGTTGTCCCAAAACTAGAAAGCAAAGGATCCTATTTAATAAAGTCACTACATTCGTACTGTGCTGCATTCCAAGTTTAGAAACGAAATTGGCCTCCGGTCAGTCAACTGTATGTATCATTCTTATGGGATTTCAGTATGAAACGTACATGGTAGGGAAAAAACACAAATCGACTCGTTCATGAATGTGTTCAAAAATTTCAAAAAATTTCAAAAATGGATCGATCACTCGATGAATTCCCAAAGAGAGGAAGGCCATGTAAGAGATGAATAATGGAAAACAAAAACTCAGCTGTTAGGACAGACAGACATGTCAGCTTTATGGACTCTGTACAACAGGTCACAATATTCGTGCCGAAAGGTGCTGTTGTCTTCCCAAACTTACTCCCTCACCCACCTGTGCTTAACTTATGCGACATCCTCTTGCCGACATCATTGAACAACCTTTTGCTTTTTTACGACATCATAAAAGAAAAATCTTGAATTTCAAAAAAATACATATCTGGCATACAATTATGTGATCCATGATAGATCATGAAATGGAGCAAACTGTGTCTAAGATTGAAGCACCTGTCCAAGCTGAGGAACTATGGGAGGCCGCAGGGGGCCGTTTACGTCCATGGGGGGTCTCAGTAAAGTTCTCGAGAGGATATATGAATCATTTTGCAGGGTTTTTTTTCCCCCGATTCTGTCCTCACACTTTAAAATTGACTGCAATAGAGCCAGAAATACTTTCAAGTCTTATTTTTATCACAGATACATGTAGGGCAGTTTAGTGCTGCAAACTTAACGGCCTTCGATTGACCATTCTGTGGACAGAAACTATATATGTATTAATGTATAAAAATACTTAGAACATATTGTAAATACTGGTCTTTACAGGGCTTTAGAATCTGATCCCGTCACGGCTCTGAAAGGGATCAAAACGAAAAAATGCTGTCCTTAAAAGATGGACGCTCTGCTAGCCAGATTTGAACGGAAAATATTTATTGACCTGCAGATCAAGCTTCATACAAACCTCCAAGAAAGAAGCCTGCCCTGCGAGCGAGCAAACAAGAAGTCATGAGCAAGCATGCACGTCGATCAAATTACGGGCCGATGCTTCTACCGAGAGCAGTGGTCGTTGTATGTATATTTTAATTTAATATATGTACTTGTAATTACAGGGTATGGTATCTGTCAGTAGAGAGCAAATGTTGACATAAAATTCACTTTAGCAGGTATTCTTGATGTCATAAATTTGGAATCTTTAGGTCCCCACAGAGTAAATCTGCAGGTATGAATTTTCTATTTCGATAATACATATGCATAGGCAACAATGACTGTCACATCATACCCAGTCCACCCATATACATGATGACATCTCATTACAGGGCACTTTCCGTGGCATATAAAATCAACATCATAAATTTGGTTGATTGATCTAACAGCTTGTGATAATCAAACGCAGACTGGTTTTACTAGGAAGCCCAAAACCACTTTATACTGTACTGTAGGTCAAAATTCTGCGATGATTTCTACCCTTATAAGTATTTACTAAGCTCCACATTGGTCAATATTATAAAGCTTGGGTAAATTTGATTTCTAAAAGTTTGCAGTGAAGTCACAGAACACATTACTTGCAAATTTAAGAGATGTTTGCCAATCAACCAGTGGATTACAGATTGTTGGGCCCTTTAATACCAATGTTGTCAGACCATGTTGGTTTAATGGGGGCAGTCCAGAGTTCCTATAGGGGGGACCTTCTCATATCAGTCCTACTGTATCTCTCACAAGCAAGCAAACACGCAAGATGAAAGAGGATACCTCAACGTGACAGACATTTACACATCATCTCACTACCATCCTTCTGTAACATATCCCATCCTCCCCCCTACCCCCTCTACTCTTCCCTCCTACTCCCACACACAAGACCTCCACCACCCCATGGCTATGAACCCAATTTAAAATGTTTACCTTATTCCTCAGGGCCAAAATAGATTACACATAGAAATGAGGATCGTATAACTACTTGAGATCGACTCTTGCACATCAAACTATATTCTCCAGTACATTCTTCAGATTTAGTTCAATTAAAAACAGAAGGAAGAAAAGGGAAGAAAATATAGAAAATGTAACCCACTGTTATTGTATTAAAAGGCACAGCAGCTGTGAGTATTACTGACTGAGGTTTCCTGCAATAACCATATATCACTGCAGTACTAATATTGCCATGGCGATGACATTTTGACAGTGAATAGGAGTTTTAATGCCATTAGTGCCACCACTCCCAAACAGATTAAAAGTAACATTTATGACAAGAGATATGTATTGTGCAAAGAGAGAGCGAGAAAAAAACAAAAAAAAATGTAAAGAGCGTTGAAGACGGCTTAACATTTGGTTGGTGCTGAAGTAAGCAGTCAGTCTCTATTGTTAATGGTGAACAACGGTGTCGACACCTTAACCACAGGGGACGAAATAAATATACACTCCCTGTCGACCTTCAGTAAACAAGGCAACAATATTTATGTCTCCCCCTCCCATTTCCATGGGTGGATGATTTAAGCCATGGATGGTAACTGTCCCTTTATTTAAAATTTGATTCATAGTACTTCATGCATTTTTTATGATCATGATATAAGAGAGTTATTTTCATTTGCTCCCGGGATTCCCATCTCGATATGGAGATGTTGGAGACATGTAAAGTAATCAGATGAGATGCGTTCAATTTTCTCACCTTCAACAGATTGTACAAACTCGGGAAGTTTTTCTTCACTCGTTTTATTTGCATTGGTAAAAATGTCAAATCCTTACAGAACCCCTTGCGAAGGCGGTGTGCACAGTTATAATTACTGAAGTGAGGGGCATTTTGGGAAGGAAAGATGCATGCTGGGTGGGCATAGACAGATATACAGTATATCTTGAAAATAACTCTTTTTGTCACCATTTTAGAGAAGTTGACAGAATCTACGGAATGGTATAGAAAAGGATCAAAACGAAGACACAAGCTTCAATCTTTTACTTTTAATCTAAGGTGATTAATGGTTCCATTCATCCATGTGATTCCAAACTTTGTTGCCCGGACATTTTTTAATATTATTGTTTATAATCATTAATTGTCAAAAAATCAGACTGATCAATTGTGATGAACCGTTAAGCCATATTGGATAAAGCATCAAATTATATAAAAAATTTAGCAAATGTAAGGTTGCTTTAATGGTACTGCATATAACAATTTGAATGGCCAATTTTGTAAAGACTGTACACAAGAAGACATATAGATATATTATATATATATGACAATGATCCACTTTGGCACTTTGGGGGCAATTAACGCTCGGACTTCTAGATATACTGTTATCTCGAACTGCGCAATGCTTCCAACTTGAAACATTTTGGCTTTTTTTTTCATCTTGACCATGAACCACATAATTGTTCAAAATCAAGTTTTTTTCTAAGA
The DNA here is from genome assembly GCA_000934455.1 of Apostichopus parvimensis. Taxonomy (NCBI): domain Eukaryota; kingdom Metazoa; phylum Echinodermata; class Holothuroidea; order Aspidochirotida; family Stichopodidae; genus Apostichopus; species Apostichopus parvimensis. The sequence continues at coordinate 29,126 of KN890806.1, forward strand.
AAGGCAAAATTAACAAGCACTGAATTTATATACAGAATTTCTGCCTGTGATTTGCAGAGCCAACACGATAGGTCATCTCAAATATGATTACTGTATATGCCCTGTCTCTGGCAATCTCTGAGGGAATTCTGTAATACCAGGAGGAGGTGAATGACCATGCCAGGCCGGCAACCTGCACTGGTTTCTGCATTGTTTACATAGCTGATTTCCAGCTGCACTTGATAGTGTTTGATCTATATCAGGTTGACTCAATTAAAAGTCCAGATCGGTCCCAGCAGACTGACCGTTGATAACCTCTCCACCCCCCCCCCCTTCATTCGGGACACCGCTTCTGCAGATTCAAAGTTACCTGGAATCTATCAATTCCTGGATCACAAAATCCACATCTTGTCTCCGGCTTTATCAGGTATGTGGTTTAAAGGTATATATGTGTATCAAACTGAAAGAGACTGTTGTACCTGGCTGTACAGTATATATATATGCTGCCTAGCATGCAAGGGCCCGAACACGAAATGTACATATTAATAGTTCCTTTATGGTTTGTCACATCTAGCGTTACGAGACAGATCATCTCTTAAGTTGCTTACTGACTTAATTGTCAACAGATTATGGTATATCATCACTTCACGATAATCTAAGGTGACTAGGGACACCCCCCATATCCCAGGGACAGTCCCCAGATTACATGAGCTGTCCCCAGATTACATGAGCCATCCTCAGATAATAGGTGTCCCCAGAAATTGGAAATGTCCCTGGATTTATGCAACATCTCTGGAATCTGTAGAAAGGCCCTGAATATATCTGTTTGGTCTCCTGTTCGTAGAGACAGTTTGAAAGTTTGGGTTCTTGTGACTACTTCTATTAATCCCACCAGGATGTTACAGTTTTATACTCCTTTAAAATTGGGAGATTTCTTCTGATGCCCCAGTTGTGTGATGTAACAGGGTACATCTGGAAGCTCTTAACAGGATCATTTTTGGCAGAGGACGGGGTAAAATTTTATTACTGCTCCACAGATGACTTTTCAATCTACTAGAATTTTGGTAGAGGGGCAATGTCAATACAGAGGGAAGTTAATGACCATGAGATGTAACGTTCCATGAAATTCAAACTTGTTTGTTCCTTCATTTACCGATGGATGGTTATGTATACACTGAGAACTTGGATACAATGGGCCGCTACTTGTATGCTAAACTGATGGTTGCAATAAAAAAAAAAAAGCAGGGACATTAAAAATTGTTGACTTTGCTAAGCTAGTAATGAATGGATTTGTACTCTCAGCAAACGTCATCTTGCGAGAGCGACAAAAAAATAACGACAGATTTATACGGCTTTGTTTTGCTGGAATTTGATATGCATGCGTTTAAACAGAACCTAAACTGTCAGGAATTTACGGATATACTATAAACTGTCTCCAATCAAAAATTAACTCTTTCCCATCTACTGTACAGGTAAATCTGACTGAGGCAAATTGGTAAACGTATGAGCCTACGACCCACTTATTGGTGGGTCTCTGCCAACTTTCCCTTCCTTTCCGTATCTAGCATTCAGAATGTGCATGTCTGTTGGTCAGTTGGGGACCGCATACATTATGTAGGAGGGAAGCTAATCTGCGTTTGATAGTTTAGTTTAGTAGAAAAAAGGGATCAGGAGCAATATATAAGCACGGGAACATGATATATAGCCTTTTTAGGATATTGACTTAGTTTAGTTAAATAGTAGATAAAATGGATCAGGAGCAGCACTCAAGTCCCCATCAAGGACCCTATAGGAGAGAGAGAAAAAAACTGAAGACACAAACACTCAGACCCGATTACAATGCTTAAAGTGCTTGTCCAAAGCATTCTTAAACCCATTGACACTACTTGCAAGTACAATTTTCTCAGGCAAACCATTCCACTCATTCACAACCTTATTAGAAAAAAAGTTATGCCGAATATTAATCCTACTTTGCGACTTTTGGAGTTTAAGACAATGACCTCTGGTACAACTACTATTAGCAAACATGAAAAAGTCGGTAAAGGATACATTGTCAAAACCATACACAATCTTGAAAACCTGAATCAAGTCCCCACGTAACCTCCTAAGCTCCAGTGTGGTGAGATTCAACAGTTGTAACTGCCTATAATAAGGAACACTCTTTAAGGATGCTGTATTATAACAGTTAAGTAATATTACCAGTACTGTTGTAGGTCTACAGAAATGAGTACATGTCAAACATAAAAATCATAAGCAGTCTGGACAGCTCCTGAAGCAGCGGTGCTTCTTGCATCAATTTATCTGTGATGATACTGATTAAAGGATCTCTTGTGACTTTTAATCTCTACTGTATGCGTGTGTGTGTGTGACTTACCACTTTGGTCTGGTTGTAGACTGGTTTGATCCTAGCCAGAGCATTCTTTTCCCTGAATATGACTTCCATCAGCTCCTTGGCGTGGACATCGTTGACGATGATAACGGGTCGATCCAGTCTGCGCAACATCCCTGCCTCTCGGAGCTGAAAGGGAAATTTTCGAGAGAAATTAAAGATTTCGTTTAGAGCGTCGTGTGGCACTGCACATCCCAACAGAATATATGTACAGTTTATTTTTTAGATGCTTACACATTTCCAGTGCATGTTTCAGGTTGATAAAAAAAATACTTTGACAGCTGTTAGAGAATCTTTTTAGGGAGATGCAGTAAAATATAAGAAGATATGATAGCTTAAATGTCTGCATCTTCCTTCCTGGTACAGTAATTTGCTTTGATGTATAATTTACTTTTAATACTAATCAGCTACAGTATGTAGCTACAAGGTTTCTCCTTCAATGGCATGTGCTTTCCTTTGAATGACGTACAACCCCTTTGAGTACATCACAAATATTTCACTTTTCTTCGTGGTTGCCAATTTACAAGAGATCATATATACACATTTGAAACTGTTAGGGAATGATGGCTGCTTGTACACTGGCTAGATTAAAGGGGTGTTGTGGTGAACTAATTTTGCAGGGTTAAATTAAGTTTCACAAGTGTACAATCGGTGAAATAGTAAGTCTGCAAATGACACCTTTACTGAAGACGTTATATATACTGCATTGCTGGCAAAATAATACTCCTGTTTCCCATAAATGGCAAACAAAGATCCCAAGGAACCATTCCGATCGAATTAAGTCGTAAAATAATCCACACAAGAAACGAACGATGTAGGCCCTTTTGACGGTAGAATGAGAAGGAAGGGCATTGACCTGAGTGGCCGGTCATAGAGGGCGCACAGTGTTAGAAGGTTACCGGTTCAGTCTAGGCCCGGTAGAATGAGAGTGCTAAGGTTGTGGGGAGACAGGTAAGCAAGGAGCAAATGAAATTATTTTCCGTCGGTAAAACGTAACAACATAAGTAGAAAGTGATGAATCTCATCAAAAATACTGTAATAAGGAGAAAAAAAAACTTGTATTTACCTTGACTCAAAATAGATTATGATTTTAGCAATGGAAAATTCCATTTTAAATCTTCTTTTTATGGAACATTCAAGCCTACTGTACAGTTTTCCAAATATTATGGTCCATTCATTTGCTATAACCTCCACTAGTGCAGATAAACTGGGAAAAGAATTTATCCCAAATGTTAACCATACAAATGCCCACCCAAAAGCAGTACAGAATAGACCTACAGCTAAAAATAAAAAATCAGATAATGATTCCCTTAACAGTTATTATGACTCCAAGCTATGAAAAACCATTGAAAACTTTTTGCCATTGTTGATAGTTTAAAAGTAACTCACAATCAGAAAATGTTATGCACAAATTTCATAAAAAATTTGACATAATGCATGGTACTGGTGGTTATAATCATGGAAAATATTACTTTTCTTTATACAAAACCACGCAATTTCCCATCAAAGTCTTTATAGGACTTAGGGGCCTTTGCAAAACTCGCCGTTGCGGTGTGCCGCGGAGAGCCGAATTTCCGCCGTGGCTATGAATATTCTGAATGACATCACTAGGCTTTGACCGAAAAGTCCCGAAGATTAATTAGGTAGTCAGCAGACAGAGCATTGTCCGCGGGCACAATGGACAGCCTGCACTGAATAGAACGGCTTATCGTGGAGTGAATGAGTAGGCCTAGCCTATGCGTATTGTGTTCAGCAGACTGAAACCCGGTCCTGCAATGCAAGTTTATTTTGTTCGGAGAGAGAAATAAACACAACCTGGCTTACTTGTTTTTTGGCCTGCTTCTTTTTTATGTTATTTCACATGCCATTTGATATTTTATACCCTGAGAAACAAACCGAAATCCATATTAAATCAGGTTCGTAAAATGACAATTAGATCGAACATGGAAGTTACGCAAAGCCTAGCCTACACGCTAAACTTTTTCGTAGTTTAT
>KN890806.1:33867-45051 GCA_000934455.1 Apostichopus parvimensis
GAAAGTCTGAATATCGATGTGATAAAAACAAAGGGGGAGGGGAAGGGTCATTGCACCAGAAATCCCGCCGTGACTTAGGGTCTCCCTGGCCTGTGCATAAAACCACTCTCTTCTTTATAACAATTCGACATACCGACAATCAACGACAGAACGACGAAGACTTGCTCTTTTGTAGTTTATTGACCAAAACATGTTGTATTCTAAGGCAATAATTTCTTTATAATTTTCTTGCTGTTTTGTCTTAAGAAATGTTTTGTAATAAAGATTGTGTTCAATATATTAACGATGGGTGTCAGTTGGGTTTTTTGCGAAGTCCTTATAGTCTGGTCGATAAAGGTGAAAAATAATATAGTTGTGTAGAATTTATGATGGAATCAAACGTAATAGAATGTTGTTTTAAAGGATACATAAAAAAAATTCTCTAGCGAACAGTTTTATGTGCTAGTCAATTCGGACGCTATAAATGGCTTTCTAAAAGTTTGTTTGATAAGTGCACATATACTAAGTAGCAAGCGCAGTACATATTGAGCGGCTAAATATAATTAAGGCCGAAGCCACGGACTCCTTTCTTGACCGAAACTAGCGCAAGGCGGCGAGAGATATGCTGGAATCACTTCCATATTCGAACGCGCTGCACATAACGCTATTTCACACATGCTAGGCTAGGCTTCTTATGTAACTGCGTGACTTGGCCGTAACTCAGTGCTCGATACGGGCAAATAAACAATGTACAAACGGAAACAGTTTTTACCAAGACTAAGAGGTTGCATTTAAGACCTTTTTTATATAACATAAACTTAAAAAATAATTAACATCGAATTTTGTTAGGAAGTGACAACTTCAACAGAAAGTCAAAGTTTTTTTTTCTTGAAAATTTATTGTGGGCCGTTGTTGTGCGATGTAGGCCTAGGATAGGCCTACCAATTTGACAAGGTGTATACTGATGGTGCTTGTATTACGATAGTTGTAGTTACGATGTTGTAAACAACAATAGGTGGGGAAACACTTTCTTGACGAAACAGTAGGTCGAACTCGGTATATCACTACAGTATAATAACTTCCTGGACTGAGAGTATCGATCGTTTCTGCTCCTAGCAGCAGTGCTTTCTTTGTAACTCTAATCGGATTAGGTGCATGCTAGCTCTGTGGTGGAATATTTCGGAAAGGCTCGGGAGTGAGCACTTGAGCTTGCTGCAATAATGAGACACACCTGAGTGCACACGAGCTGTGCTCTTCCGCGGCATACCGCAACGGCGAGTTTTGAAAAGGCCCCTTAGATATGAAAAACTCATGCTACGCGCTTGTAAACATCAAATTTTGCGTTTATTTATCACATTTATCCAAAATGAACTGTGCAGACGCAGAACGGCAGCGCAAAATAGACCTTAAAAACTGCGGCCACCATGAAAATCAGATTAAAAATTTCCCGTTTACTAGCATAACGACTCCAAGGCATTGAAAACGCTGGAAAACTTTAACAAACGTCGATGGTTTTATACTCCCAAATATGAAAATAATCTCACGCACGTACATCCTGCACACAAGTACGCCACAACATAATGCATATATTGTACCATATTCGGTCGTTATCATGCAACTATTACTTACAAACCTGCAAAATTCTCCATCAAAGTTATGACATTAGCTCACGAATGACGGTTCTTCTCGCGTTACTCGCTACGGACGCTAAATTTTGCTAAATTTTTATAATCCACTGGCAGCTCTCCTAAACGAGTGTTTGAAGATATGACCGACGGCGCCTCGCCAATAACTCGAGGCGATCCAGGCTTTTGCATGCAGACTCATCAACGTGTGAAGCCCAACCATTGGATCAAACATTTATGCAGTTTATGGACGAATCCATACATGTGGATACTCTCGCCGAGAATGCGAGAAATAGCAGATGCCCATTGATTATGACTCAGAAAAAGAAGAGGAAGGCATTTTTTTCCCTTTCCTGACGAGGGGAACAGAAGGGAAAAGATAGAATACTCGCCTAATTTAGGCTGTAACCCGAACCGACCGAGTGTCAGTTTGAACTCACATCTTACAGTAGTTTATCAGTTTGATAGCTTTAAAATGTTTTTTCCCCATCTTTCCGTTCCACGAATGAGATGTGGCCAAAAAAAGAGAAGAGTGAAGATTACAGAAATAGAGAGAACGGAAACTTTGAAGAGCTGCATTCATTACTTTCGGATGAATTATATTCGAGAGGAAGGTTCTCCAGTTAGAATCATGGCCGAAATCAGTAGTACTACAGTAACTAGTGGATATCTCGTGAGGTTCTAAAAGGGGGTTTTCTCGATAGGTTTCCTTGAATGAATATATGGACTGCAATATCACATATCGGGTCGTTTCAGGGTGACAGAACGAGATGCAGAAAACAATTCTACGTGGTGTAGGGCACTGCATCTAACACAATATCAAAACATGTAGAAAATGGACACTTTTTCCCGAGACTTGACATTAAATTCCCGAAAATTTGTTCGTTGGTTTTTTGTACATCAAATTTGAAAGAAACACTCAATTTGGACAGAACCAGTAAGTTGGAATCTTTTTCCTGCAGGCATGATTTAAGAATCCAAGCATTGCTCAACAGTTCAACCAAAATAAATATGTTTTTAAGCATGCAGCTCATCATTTTTCAGCATACTTTTTGACAGTTGTGTTTCAATTGTACCTGTGTATGTTAATTTGTCTGCTTGACTGTTTTACTATAGGGATGGACCATCCTAACAGGACACTTTCTCAGCCAAGCTTCCACACCAATTTGTCAAAGATCTCACCACATATTTTTTTTAAACAAGTAAGCATTATTCAAGTCCTATACTTGCCAAAAGTGCCTGACTACTGTATATGCAGTCAATTGTCTGTAATTTTTGGTAAAATATCTCACAATTATCCAATTTTCAATCAGAGGATGAAAAACCCACCAACTCTACTGCGACAGAATAAATTGATACTGTGATCAAATACCCAAACTCTTCTTCTTCTTCTTACATGACTGATTTAGTCCATACAAGCCTTTGGGCACATCACAAAACCTGCCATCCTAGAGCCCTATATCCATTTAATGTATTGCATAATTATTGAAGTAATAGCATCATAATGAATTTTATTCCATTTTGTTGTAAAACTTGGCTAATTCCAGAGGTGACTGATCCAACCATGATATAACCAAGAACAGGTCGTTATAAACACACCCGACACTTTTTTAAATATTTTTTTATTTAATACGTATTAAAATTCTTTTATTTCGGGTCTCATACAGTGTTCCTGTCTTCATCAGGCCATCTTTTACATTGGACACTGCCCAGACTCTTTCTCCAAATAACTTCGCTTACCGCATCGGTGTGCTTAACTGTGCATTATCTACCGTATATATGACAAGTTGATAATTATCCTTTATGTAGCTGGCACGGGATTAATGCCAGGATAATCAAGGGTAACTGACATTTTAGACAGATTCATCGATGGAAGAACCCAAAAGAAAAGAAAAGAAAAAGAAAAAAAAAACGAAAAAATATTGTGCACTGCCACACGCTTCATTCAAAACACCTTTTCTAATTATAGCACTACTAATGGAGCCAGACTTCCATGGTCTTTTGGTTGTTTGCCACAAAGGACAGGAAGTCCTTTTACACATTGTTTGAAGGAATTTGGAGCTAATAACATCATCAATAGGTTGTAAAATTAACAAGGTGGCATTGTTTCCATGTATCCATATACAATTTAAGAATATTATGTTTAACTCTAAATAACAACTCCATTATACAGACCTTTTACTTACTTCTTTGGGGCCGGAAGGGGGGGGGGGGGTGGGGTTGAATTGTGAGTATTTTTTCTGATTCAATACAGATATGTCAGTAAGGCTGACTATATCAATCATAATGTTTGGGACAGTAATTATATCCTCAACAACTGACATATGGAGATGATTACGTTGGAAGACAATATAACATTTATGCCAGATCTCAATAAATTATTCACATTCCAACTTCTGTGATTAATTAATTTCTTCAAAGCCACAACATGTTCTCGCCAGAATATTACACTCTGATTCTGAACTGCAGGACATTTGGATCACAGTGGTTGATATGTGATGCCACCACATAAAATAACTACTTAAATCCCCCCCCCCCCCATGCTATTGTTATTTGTGAAAATCATGGTATCTTTTTTTTCTAAATTAGATATTTTGAAATGTTGAATTATTGATCTCTATCAATTACGTGGTTGAATTTACTCTGCATTCAAGACTTCAACAAATTGCAAGATGTTCTTCCACTGGCCTTCCATGGATAAAATGATTTTTCCATTATGGAAAATAATGGATACTTTTACCCTAATTGCTATGAGCCTATGACAATTTCAATAATTATTTTGCTTTTTTCCAGTATCATGTCACTAATGAAGAAAAGTTGACATCAAAATTTTGGGAAAAAACATATTTCTGTCATTGGGATAGCCCTTTAAATGTATGTTTCAAATATAATCTTCAACTATCTTTTTTGCATATTTAAGATACTAATCTGTCCATTACCAACTCTCATAGGAAATCCTTTGCACACAATATTCACGGATATCTGATGGATGCCACCAAAAAGAGATAATCTTCTTTAATAGAAGCTTTCTAAAAGGTGTAAGTATATGCTGCTAAAACTGACTTCACAAATCCCAAAACTTATGGGGTTTGTAGTAATGAGCTTACCTGCTTCCTCACAAGCAGGCTTTTGGGCACTTTGGGTGGTAAAATGAGGGGAGGGGGGATTTGAGATTGACCAGTAGTGACCGATCCCTGAGGGTGTACAACTAGTTCTCACTCTAAGGATGGTAGAGTGAAAGTTCCGAGATCATGAGGAGACAGGTAAGCGATGAAGCGAAGTAACTTTCTGGGTGTCTTACTACAAGTCTTGGATCTGGGTTGAAAATCCAGTCGTTGCTAGACGTGTTGGAATGGTAGATTTGAAAGGAAGAGGGCAGTACCCCTGCAGAGGTCTCATAGGGGGGCCATGCAGTGCAAGAATGTTACCAGTGGTATATAAAAGACTACTGATATAGGTAGAGTGCGTATGTATGGGAAGCTAGACAGGTACAGTAAGAGAGGAACATTGACATAAAATTATGCAATCTCTCTGAGTTACAGTACAACTAATTGGTACTAACAATTAAGAATCACCAAGAATTAGGTAAATAATGCAGCAACATACACTCAAGCCTATAGGTATCTATTAGCATATTCAGGCATATCTTGACCAAAGTGTTGATAGTTATTTTGATAAAATGTATTAAAACCAGACTTCTCTCTGAATTTTTCATTTTTTAAAAATTTGTTGCAAGACACGTTTAAAACAGGGTTCGCAGGTTTCTTCCGGGGGTGGAAAAAACGCGGAATAAACCGTGGTTTATTCCACTCGGAAGAAATAGGTTTCTCCCAGTTTCTTCCAGACAAAATGGAAGAAACTAATTTTTTGGGGAAAAAAAGGTCGCTATGTTTAAGTACCACACAAAACCAAGACAGTTGTGCAGAGTAAAATTCTGTCACAAATACATGTGTTTTTATTTTCAGAAGTGGATCAACGGGGGGTCACCCTGCTAAAATGCTGGCAGGGTAGGCAGATGGAAAAGTGCATGATGTGAGTGCAGACAGGTAAGAGTAAAGTCATTGTGTAATGATCATAGAAACTATGGTTGTTTCCATTTCATGTTGCAGAAGAGTTCCTTGCTCTGCCCGGATTGAATCAGCTATAATTTCCGATGATATCAGGGCTGCAACGTCAGATGTCGCAGATGTCGGATACAAATTTAGTTACATAATAATCCTACAGATCTACCCTCTTGGCTCTGCTAATCACATTCAAATGCAGTTATATCGATACACTACCCTATTCAAGACTATCTTAATTAATCAAGCTACGGTAAACTTGTCTTTTCTTCAATATTTTTACAGTATATCAACCCTCTACCAACACAACCTACTTCACCACCCAATTTCCATTTTCAATGTATCCATTTTGCGATGTCTGTTACCTGTAAATGTCAGTCATCCAATGTCTAACCAGATAACGCAGGCCATGTCCTAGATTATTTGCTCTTTATGTCTCCTGAAATGTAGGGCGAGCTTAATGAACTTGACTCTAGGCAGTATCACCTTCTCGACAAAACTATGTCGAAGGGGATATCTGCAGATGAATAAAATCTAATCCTAACTCTTGGGTATAGTATTAAAGACCGTTATAGACCTTTTACAAACAGTCTTCAGACGTTACACAAACCACAGACCTGCACTATCTGAATAATTCTTGCTTTGATAAATACCTTTGTAAAATGACTTAAAAACAACATATTATTGTTGTTCTTCTTTTTCTTCTTCTTCTTCCTCTTCTTCTTCTTATTAATATTATTATTGATGTTACTGTTATAAAACAAACATTCTCAAAGTAAACACTCAAAAATAGGGGAAAACAAAAACATTCAGCCCGAAAAGTATAACAAAACAGAAAGAGCAAAACAAAGAAAAACAGAAACAAGAGACTCTATGACAAAATGTAAACAAAACAATAGAAATTAGTTTCAATTTCATTTTAGGGTTGATGAGGAAATGTTAAGTTTTAGCAGGTAAGCTGTTCCAGAGTATGGGGAAGTAAGTTTGTAGTAAAGACTAATGGCACAGAAATATCAAGTATATAGGTGATCTAACCTAGTACAACAACTGCAAGCTATAAATTTAGCTGCAACCGTGTGTATTATTACAAGATGATTCTGAAAGTAGAAGTTAATTATGCAAATGGGGGTTTAAAGATTAATTAAGAATGAACCGGGAGACAAGTACTGCCAGATACCGAAACATTGCTAAACAATTAAGAAAGGAATCGTGCCCATGCACAAAGCATACTATGTACATTTTTCCATTATGAACGGTACCTTGTTTAAGCCTCAAATTTGCAGCTTTATTTTAGACATAAAATTTTCATAAAAATAAGCCTGGTTCCCCTGCTTGTTGAATTGCTCAACCCTTTTATCCATAAATGTGTGACAACTTAACTTCCTCCTTCCCTCAGTAAAGAATATTAAGCATCCTTTATTATGATGAAAACATTTTTGACAGTCTAAGTGGAATTTTATGAAAATTACTGGCTAACTAGCAGCTTGAGTCAAATCATCATGGCAATTGTTTTGCAGGGGAATGAAAACACTTCTTATTTCTCCTTCTTCTTGATGCTTTCACTAAGATTGTCACTAGGGGATAATCTCTAACATAATTTTAACATGGTAATTGCAAGTAGGAGAGCATAAAGTAGGAGAGCATTAAAGTAAATGAATTCTTCAGAAGTTATCTTCAATTACTCCATCAAAATTTAAACTTTGATCTCATTATTCATCAACCAAGCAATAATGCTTCCCCCTTCCTTTTTTTCTACTCTAATGCACTGGCATAAAGTAAGTTTCCAACATATTTGCTTATAATACAAAGGTACCATCTTTTGCGTCTTTTTGTCATCTTTCATTCGCTTCATTTATTATCAAGGAAATATAGAGCTTCAATATACACCGACAACTATAGAAATTAAACAGTTCACAAAACACAACTAGGCAAATACTGTATAATTAATTTACAAATAAATACAACAACTGAAGGTAAATCTTAGAATATTGTAAAATGTAAAGCATATCTCATGCAGCACCAGTATACCCCTTTCTAATGACATAAATTTACTTGTGTAAAACAAAATGGGAAAAAAAAAATTCTCTAAAGCTTGCAAAAGTATAACATTTACTATATATATTGCCTATGGCGGTTTAGACTTGAAGTGGCCATTTCCTTGAGTCTATTGAGCCTTAAGACCCAGACAAAATTGTTTTAGTCTGATTCAAGAATCTTAAAATTTTTCTAAGTTCTTACGGCATGTGTGTGAAGTGTACTTGTGTTACCAGCAAATGTCACGCTAGCTTAAGTAGATGCCTACAGGGTGCATGGATCTACTGCTTTGTCAGTGAGTACAGGCATATCCCACATTCAGCCTTGAGGTATATAAATCCGTAGAGATGTAGATCTATTCCGCTAGCGCCCTTGAAAATAACGTTAGCTTCATACACAGAAAGTAGAACATCATCTATGAGTTTGTCAAGGCTGATTAATATTACATTGCACAACCTGTTAATTAACACATCAATGGGCAAACTTTGTAACATATCAATATTTCATGTCCTATACAATTTTGAATCAGATTTCACTCTTCATGTTGCAATGTTTTAACAGCTGGAAATATCATTTCTCAAGGTTACTGAGCATTTTTCTTCATATTTTTGCTGTTTGTGCTTGAAAAAAAGGACATAGGGAGTCAAGATGGATGTTCTCCATGCTTCTTCAAGATGTAACAATATAATATGTCACAGGATTCACTTAGGCTATTAATGTCCCATATATGTAACATGTTAGGCTACCTAATCATCTGCACAATGTACCAAAAATATAACTGATATGGTCTTTATAACTCCCCTTCTACTGTAGTTGATACAACATGTTTCATAGGCTGGGAGTACTAGGGAGGGGCTGGATGGGAAAAGTGATGCCAAACTAAACGAAGGGAATTGAAACAAAAAGAAAAGAGAGTCCTGTAATTACAGACAAGTTTTCATAATCACACAAAAGACTACCACATCTTCAAGAGAGGATATCATCTGATCACTTGAGAGTTTGCCTCCATCTTAATATGACAGTTAACCACTGTGATTTTGTCTTCTGCATGATATAGCAGCATTTTATCACTGCATAATGATCAGTTTGACTACACACAACCCTTAGAGCGAGCGATCTTCTTTTGATATATCAGCCTTTTTGAACTCATTTGTAAAATTACTCAGTCTTATGGAAAGAGGCTAAGGGGGAATTATGACACATCTTTGAACTAGAGTAGTGTGCGTCCTACATTCAAATGATGACAAGTTCGCTGAAGGTTTGCTCATACTTCATTTAACACCACTTAACACAGAGCCCTTCAGGGAAAGAAGGGGCAAAGAAATTGGATATAAATGAGGACAGGTAAACCTTTCTTGTCCTTCAAACACACACTGACAGGTAAAGAACTTATTAAAAAGAAAACACCATTTACAGTTAAGTGCTATACTGAATAAACAGAGAGAGTTGAGGTATTTTCTGATTCCAAATTCCAAATTATAATCCACTTTCACTCATAGATCACATAAGACATTCAAGTACTCGTTTTAAATTTGTGAATTGGCTAATTTAGCTATAAACTCTGGTGAGAGCTCTCTAACCAAACTAATGTTTGCAACAAATTATGAAATTAGAAATTTCTTAAAGCAGATTATTTAACTTGAGAAGACTGTTCCTGGTTCTAAAGAAAGTCTATTCGAGCAGAGAAAAACATGTAAAATAAAGGTTATAATCCCACCGGGCATATTTGGGGATCTACAGTAATCTTAGTGGTCAGTTCAAACAAAGACAAAATCATTGACATCAAGAAAATATAACATTGCTACCGACTGGAGGGTTTATTTCATCAGAAGAGACAGCCAAGAAAGAGGCTCTCGCCAATCCTATTCAGCAAATTTCAGTTCCATTGTCAGTACTAAGTTGTTTTCTATTAGAATGATGATATTTAATACTTCAAAGTGAATGTCAGGCTGGTATGCAATAAGCTTAGTATTTAGTATCAATAAAAGCCTCATTTCTTTGTCAGCTAAATCGGCAAAGCTAGTGTAGTGATATCTGTAAGAAACAGAATGATATCCAAGAGGATCAGAAATGATCCCAGAATAATTATAACGGCGGAGATCACCCGATCGAAACTGATCCCTTAACAAGACTAGTTCGCATTGACCATAGGAAGATATTATATACCTACTGAACTTGTTGAAGGATGCTAGAAGCGGATCAAATGTGAACCTGACCTCATGCAGACAACAAAAGATCAACTTTAATTTCCACATGGATGAAAGATGCCGGCACTTAATCAAACTTGATCTCAGAATTATGAAGATGACAACTTATCTACACTGATCCCTTTGAAAATATGCAAAAAGGCAATGATTATAAATCAAAACTTGATCCAACATTGAAGAATATGACAAATTATCTTTAACTGGTCCATTAGTGATATTTAAAGAACACAGTAATTTAATAATCAATTTGATCCAAGGCTGATAAAGATGACATCTGATCTGAACCATGCTCCCCTTAACGACAAAGGACGACAGTAAACTGTAAAGTCATAACAAAACTGATCCAAGAATAAAGACACCTAGTTAAAAGAAAAGTGATATCCTGACAAAAGGAGATCAAGAAACGGATCAAAAGAGATCCCAGTGTGATAGCGGTAAATGACAAATGATCAAAAGTGATCCCAGAATAATGAATCTAAAATGACAGCTTCTAAAGATGGACAACAACCATGGATACCGATCAGAAATAATCACTGTCTGGTGAGAAGAAGAATGAGTTTTTCTCACATCTTATACCAATAAAGGATGAAGAAGTGAAAAACTGAAACTTAAAGTGTACATTTCAAAGTATCTATTTTATTTCAACATTCAAGTTTTGATAAATCGCTGGACTAACTTATGCTGTTATCTTCTTCATTGGTACACAATCAGACAGTGACAGGGGTAATATAGTCTGGTGCCATTAAAGTAAAAATTCTTACACTGTAAGCAGGTTTGTTTCATTTGCAACCCGTAGGGGAGAAGCACATAGCAACATTGCACGGAGAAGTGAAGTCCGTGGAATTACATTAAAAAAATGAATCCGTAGTCCTTGAAACTGATATTAAATCTTTGCTGAAATTATTCCCCACAGAGACCATGCTGACTGCTTTGAAGGTCCTTCGTGATTTTCGGATTCCAAACAACACGTATATATCCCAGTGTCATTTTTCAGGTCTCATATCGTAGCTTGAAACAACTTTTATTGAAAGTTTCATCATGTATGCTCAAGGTGGCCCACAATATTCACTTTGAAGCTAATTGCTTTTGAAAGGTTCTTACAGACAAACTAGGATAGTCTTTAGAAGTCACATATGTCTGACATTCTTTTGCATGCAACACATTAGAATATTTATTTTCATATCCATCAAAAACGGTCTCTACTGATCAAGATTAAACTTTACAATCGGTAAGTTTTGAGAAAATGATTTTTCTTTTCAAGTCTGTCTTCATTAGAAT
>KN890807.1:18396-30749 GCA_000934455.1 Apostichopus parvimensis
ATAGATGAGAGCGCAATAAAAAAGTCAATAATCGCGAATAAGTAAAAAGTGGTAAAAAGCTGAAAAGGGCGCCAGCAGTCCATTTGAGTCCGTCAGGGTGGGCATCCGCCCCCCTGACTGTATGGACGCTCCGCCACTGGTTACTGGATTAATTTCATTAAACAGGTGATGGTCTGTGTACTTAACAATGTTTGCTATATAGTTGTTATCACTTTATGGTTGCTCTTGGTGGAGGTTATAGGTCATTTGAGGTCAATAGTGGTCAAAGGTATAGCAATTCGTGTGTCTGAACAAGTTAACTCAATTGCAAGGAAATATAGGCAGTCATATTAGTGAATGAAACTAGTATGGACCACTCATATTTGTTACAATACAATTTTTCAAAGAAGTTTGTTGACATGTTAACACTATCTTGGCTACCATGAAATAATTTTATTCTTATTTTCCATTAGATGATTTTGACTTCTACATATATGATCTTAGTTTCTCTTATTATATGCAGTGGCATCGCCAGACATTTCAATCTGGGGGGGGGGGGGCACAACACTTAATAAGGGGGCACACTGTTTATTTATGAATGCCGTCCTGGAGGAGAGTTCTAAGGGGGTGCCCCCTCCCCCTCCCCTTTTTGATTTTTAATTTTTGATTAATTGAGGGTCCTTAGATGCAATCTGGTGCAATTTATTTTGCAACTTGAAGTAACTTTATGTTCAAGAATTTTCGGGCTTAGTCTGTCTGATATTTATGTTTTTAATTGAGGCGGATAAAAAGTTATAAAAAAAATGGAAATTAACCCTTTTGCTTTGATGATGTTTTTAAATATGAGTGTTGAACATTGAAATTGAAATTCATGCAGGGTAGTAGTGAAGTTAAGCACTAGCGACTCACGCCTGGGCCTTTGTGACCTTGTTAATGAGAACTTGCAACTGGTTGTTGAGATGATCGGTGTAAAGAAGTTTTACTGAAGAACATGATACGTTTCGTCCTTTGTAAAGAAAGTTTATGTTTGAGTAATATTTTTAACACTACAAATCGCATCTGGGGGGCACCTGGGGGGCACGATTTTTGTTTGGGTGGACACGTGCCCCCCCCCCCCCTTGGTGACGCCACCGCATATATGCACAAATATATTGTATGTATTTTGTTACACAACATATCAGGAGCAACAAAGAACAAATTAAAAGGAAAGGTAACTAAACACGATCAACTTAGGTAGATCGTGTTCCCTCGGTAGGGAAAGTTTCAAAACTCACTTCAGCCATCAGCACTCGAAACAACAATTTTTAAATACGTCATGTAACTCAATAGGTTTAGCATTTGTGAATCCCGGAGACAGGCGCGTAGCCAGGAATTTGCCAAGGGAGGGGCGAAAATGTAGGCAAACTATCTAAGCGTAGCGCCACGTACCATGATTGGCGCGAAGCGTACAAGAAAATTTTGGCTGGAAATGCCTCCCAGATCGCTGGAAATGGCACTTCCCAGGCCTAATAAGTTGCATCTTAGCATTTTCTCTTTTAAAATTACTAGCGATATCATAAAAACATTAAAACAATTTTTTTTAAATATGCTCAGGGGGGGGGGGGCGGCTGCCCCCTTCGCCCCCCCCCCTTGGCTACGCGCCTGCCCTGAGAAATTAAGTAAGATTGAAGATCATGGTCGTTCCTTCTCCACGCTAGGCCCCGAACACCTCTCCCCTACACAAATACATTGATTCACATGAAATAATTGATTAGCACTATTAGCAATACTGAGACCACTTTACAACGTTTGAAAACACCATTAACATAAGGGGCGGAGCCTGTACAAATTGGCTTTCGTGTTGAGCAACAATCAAACTTACTTGATGAGCTCATTTCAACTATAAAGTCCAACCTGTGAGTTCCAACTGGCGTGTATACGTCACAATCTCTTCCACTTTACACTCTCACCTGAATATCCGTTCAGTAAAAAAGACTATTTTTCTCTTAGGTATTCATTCCTTTTATGGATGATATAGTTCTTAGCTGCTGCAACTCCTACCATATTTGGTGTTTGCTTTACCTTCGGTATTATTACGCAACGGATTAATTAGTACACAGTTTAGGTCCATTGTGCACACAGTGTAAATAAATATAACGTGCTGCTGGTTGTATATATAACCATGGAGGTAAAACAGAACCGACCATACAGTGTGTGCGTACCGTGAGTGTAGTGTGTTCTGCAGACAGTACTCGGCGAATCGAAATCAGCAAACAATACCCAGACCGGGTGCATAGTAATAAACAGTTATACAGTTGGAGTGAAAGCGTACTTACAACACTACGCAGGAATACATACGCCAGAATGTCACGACTTAAGTTAGCTGTCTTTCTTCTTTTTGTTTTCGTGGTGTCGCCCATCAGATCATCGGACGACCACCAGCCTACAGTGACCCTCAAAGATGGTACTGAACTTGTAGGAATATACGATGAATTCCACAGCGATGATTTACCAGCACACGCCAAGTTGGAAATCTATTATGGTATACCATATGCGGAGCCCCCTGTTGGAGACCTCCGTTTCAAGAATCCTGTCGCGAGAGGCAAGTTGGAAAGCCCTTTCAGTGCTACGGAGGTTGGAAAGTCTTGCGTTCAGATGGATCCTAAACTTACAGAAATTCCATTGACCAACGAAGAAATGTCCGAGGATTGCTTGTTTCTAGATGTGACCGTGCCTCACCCTAGAGTAAGTGTGTAACTCAATTCAATGCTTTTTCGTATCTCGAGTGTTAAATTAAGTTGAATAACGTAAAACATTTCAGTAAGTACCACCAAAATTTGATGAAATTATATCCATCCAAAATACGACAAAGGTGTTGTAGTGTTGACCTAAAGATGCACACAATTATTCAACAATTTTGTGAAGCAATTATAACTTCAACCACTGTCCTTTACATGACAGTTTGAAACGTCTTTTTTTATCAGCTGTATTGACCCATCTTTATAACGTACGTTAAATCCTGCAAAGAATCAAACGTGTTTTGCCAGTAAAAATATATAACTGCTATAGAAAGATGAACCTTCTGGCAGTTCATTACAGTATTGTCGATAACTAAACTTCGTACACGACAGTTTAATAGTTTACACAAGGGCGTAGGAACCGGGGGGCTGGGGGCGCCAGCCCCCCAGTGAAAAATATGGGGGCGGAAGTATCATTCCGCCCCCCCCCCGCTTCGCAAGTCAGAAAACCCCTTTTTCATTTCCAAATGAGAAAAAAATCTCATTTGGAGCACCAAATTGCATCTAAGTCCAGGTGAAAAATTATTTACAAAATGGAGCCGGTGTTGAAGTGTGCTATATTGCACCAAATTGCATCTGAGGCCACCTGGAAATGCAAAACAATTCCAAAGGGGGAGGGGGACACCCCCTCCCCTTATACCCTTCCGGGCCCTCCCCCATCAGTCTTCAGCCCCCCCCCACTCAAAAGTACCTTCCTACGCCACTGAGTTTACATAATCTTTCTGGCCTAAATATGAACAGATAATAAACGTTACGATAAAGATACATTAATGTCCGGGGTTTTACATGATACAAATTTATGATATAAATTATAATCCCTTGCACTGGAGGTTGCTGCAGACGGTAGGTTATGCGTCGGTTTATATTCATAGTAAACACTGACGACACGATCCAGTAGGTTTGTCCTTGAAGCATTACGTAATGTTGTAGTGGTATGAGGGGTTTATGTAAATTAACATAACATACAAAGACGTTACTGCAAGGGCGTAGTGCCTTGGATGGTGTCCTAAGAACGTTAAATAATTTCATGACCATTCTTAAAAACGTAACTTGAAAATCACTATATCACACATGCTGTCAGTATGTTATTCGATAGCCTTTATAGAAACAAATGGAATATAGATAATTAAATATGTAAATAATAATCAAAATGAGGGAAATGATGCGTTTTCTCTATAAAATTACGTCTCGGTTGATTACACAGCCAGAAAAAGCTCCTGTAGTCTTTGGGATCCACGGTGGAGGTTTCACTATCGGTGCTGGAAACATGCCATACGCAAGTTTTAGGCCAATTGTTACTTATGCTAATGCCATTGTGGTAACCATGAACTACAGGCTTGGTGTATTTGGATTCTTTACAACCGGTAAGTCATGGCATATTTGCCAATGCTATAATCTAGTCTCAGAAATCAGTAGGAACGAGTACAGATGACTGTCCACGCGTATATGTTTTATTTTTTTTATTTTTATCATTTAATCCTTTCGTTTCTTATTAGCAACAATTTCATCCACCGAATTGTCTAGATTTAAACAAGGAGTTGCTAGAGCTCCTGATGTTAATGGTTTGATGTATATGATTATCTTGAGGGTATAGTATACTTCCATGTTATGACCGTGTGCCTTGTGGGCAGGGTGTGCTGAGGGGTGCAAACTTGTACTTTAATATGGAGAAACTTTCAATGTCTTGAAAATGCTTGAGTATAGATGTAAATGTTTTGTAATCGATTGTGTAAGGCAGAACCGCCGAAAATGTTAATCCAGTCAAGATAAACAAAACAAAAATTAGCAAACCCTTTTCACTAATCGGGGTATGTTGACCCTTGATTTAAGACCTAATTCCAATGTTTCATACCTCTTACCCTCGTAGGAAATTAACTGAGAACACTGGTGTAATCAGATAAAGTAACGTCCTACCAGTTGATCATATGGCATCAAATACATGTTTCTGAACTTATCTTGAAACGTCTGATATCTTAACTTGATTGGGTAGCTACAATGGTTACCGCTTAACATGGCCTGGTATGTTGATAAAATTGAGCCACGATTTATTATTAAACAATGATTAAATATGACTGTACTATAGTATATAAGTAAAAAGGACAACTATATATCTATATTATATATGTTGATGTAAACAGTCCAGCTTTGACATATCTGATCATATCTTCGACAGCTGATGACCTTATTCCTGCTAATCTTGGACTTAAAGATCAACAGCTTGCTTTAAAGTGGGTGAACGAAAATATTGCAGGTGGGTACGTTTACTATGTTGATCGATAGATAATTGGATGAAGGAGAGTCCATGGTAGCTCTGTTCAGTCACGTGAAATGGAATGGCATAACTTAAATGAAATCTATATTGGGAGGCCGAACATAAACGTCGATGGACAATGGGACGTGTGACATGCGTCATGCGTGATACGACAATTCACAAACAAATCTAAAACTACCCAGCATCTTTTACCTCCCTGCACTGATTCGGTGCAACAAAAGGACACTTTTTAGCTTAAGAAAAAGAAAAGTGGGTACATCTTATTATTGACAAAAGGGGCATTTCTTATCAATGAAACGGATACTTTCCATATTTTCATAAAAGTGTTTGCATGTGTCCCATGTAGTCTACAATCCAAGTTGGCATCCGTTGACTCTGAGTTCCGTCCCTCTTGATTAAGTAGTTGCGTGACTTACTGAGTTGCCTGATGAAGCACAACGGAAGACGGCTTCTCCGCGATAAGGAACGTGGATCTTATATCTGTTCAAATAGTGACAAACACACTTGCATTTCTTTCGTACCACGAAATCATGTACGTAAAGTATCGAACTGAATTCTTTCCAAAAAAAGTTAACAAGAAAAGGGAAAAACAAGCTATTCTGACCCCATACTGATAATGGAATTGAAAGTAACAAGCTGAGTATATGAGTATATCTTATTTGTTGATATGCATATCCTAAAATCCACTGGTTAACAAAGATCTTGCTGGCTTATTTGTATCCTTCACAGCATTCGGTGGAGATCCAGAAATGGTAACCCTTGCTGGGATTAGTGCTGGTGCTGGTGCCGTCGGTTTGCATATGTTATCTCCGGGTAGTAATGGATTATTTAAAAATGGTATCATGCAGGTGAGACGCTAGTGATTACACTATGTAAACAAACATGTACATATACATATATATTAAATGCAGTAATTCCACAAGTTTGCTCACCTTAAACAGAAATCCTACTGACCATTCTAAAATTTCAGATGATATTAATATGCAGCGATAAATTGATTAAGATGGAGACATGTGCTTTTTTTTTGTAATTATCAAACGTCATGATAGATCTTAATATGCATACAAAACCTTTGGAAAGAGCTGTGTGTTATACTTTCTTTACTTATTTATTCTATGTTCAGAGTGGATCTCCGTTTGACATGAATGAGATCATAAGTGCTTCAGTGGAGGCAAAAAGGAAAGAGGTGAAAGCGTTTGCTAAATTGTTAGGATGCAGTCCAGAAGATACCAAAGATGATGTCAAGTTGGTAAAATGTCTTTTGGTCGCCCCAGCTGAGGAGGTTCTTGACAAAATAAACCATGTAAGTTCTCAAACAAATCCGTATCTTGCCATGCTCTCTCTTCCTTTCATAAACATTGTATGTAGTTTACAATTTAATTGAGATTGTGGTGAAATCTTTAGGACGTCGATGCCAATAATAGTTGACTTATGTGTCAGAGTATTTATAGCATCGAACCTTGTAACCTTCGTTGGAAGCACAGGGCATCATATGAATTAAAACAGCCCATAATAACAGTACCTACCATTAAAATATTGAATCACAAGCCTGTGTAATGTCTCACGTATGACGAGTTTTCCTCGGCCAGTTGCAGTGATTTGCTCTCAAAATGAAAATTGCCGCTGGTAAATTCATATTCTAACAATAACCACGTGCAGGCATATCTCTATATTTTTAGGAGCAAAGTAAGAGATAAGATTGTAAAAGGATGATGTTATCGCCTCCACGGAATAAAAAAAATCGTCAAGAAAGCTCTTCGCCCTTCTGTTATCTTAAAATGCCAATGAACAAGACGCTACAGTCGTGGCACAACCACGCAAGACAAACGTTTGGTAAACTTACCAACGTGTTCCTACGTTTTTCTTCCCCAAACCTTACCACGGTAACCTACCGAGTGAGAATGTTAATTAATGGCTACATGTCCTCTCCTCTTCCAACCGGTAATTTCGTACCACCTTTACCTTCGGTGATGGTTGTGTCAGTATTTGAAATGCTTTAATGCAGCATTTTGCTCTCATCATTTCCTGCTAGGTTGGTGCAGAGTTAGGGAACCCCCTATTGCTCCCACCTATTCCAATCATCGACGGAGATTTCCTCCCAGCTCACCCCGTGACATTGGTAGAAGAAGGCAAGGTTTATGGAGAAAGTGCCATCATGGGTACTAGCGGCGAAGAAGGGACTGTATTTCTCCACTCGTTGAATTTAGACAAAGAAGTGAGACCAGTAGTTAATTCTACAACTTTCGGTACTGCTATTTCTGTGCTCTACGGTGAATTTATAGACCCGGCTCTCTATGACCTCATCAAGTTAATCTATGCTCCAGACCATAGCGTCTTGCTTGATGAAACTCGAGACGATTTCTTTCACGAAGCATCACAATTCTTAGGTGATCGGTCATTCATGTGCTCACAGTCCCAATTCGCAAGAGGGTTATCTACTTCCATGAATGTGTATCGACATACTATGACGTACGTCCCCTCTAAAAACGTTATGGACATCAAATGGGCGGGAGCTGGCCATGGCGACGATTGTCAATATGTTTGGGGTTTCGTTTTTGAAGAAGAAGACAGGAATCTTTTCAAAGATGAGGAAAAAGAACTATCACGAAAAGCGATGAATTACTATGCGAATTTTTTACGAACAGGGTAAGACAGCAAATTAATACGTGTCACATTTATGCACATCAATGTGGTCTAATAGATCCATGGACTGTACACAAGAGATCACTTAACAAAAGTTGGCAAACATTATCGGGGGCTGAACAGATTTTTGCGACTTTCTAGTTTGAGGTTGTGCTTGCAAAACTTAAAAGCGAGTGGGAGCAAGTATGTGGTGTCAAGTAACCTCGAGGTTTGTAATATTTCCGCAAACCAGTGGCCCTGCAATTATACCTCGTTATATAACCATATAACTTTGCCAGAATGTTTCATTTTGTGATGATATTATAACTTCAATTTTCATTTGTGCAGAGATCCGAACGCACCAGAGGTTGTCGAAGATTCGTCACTTCCGGTTTGGCCTAAGTTTACCAAAGGAGAAGAATTGTTTAAAGATTTGACTCCCGCTTTGAACAATGTTCATATGAAGAGAAGTGAATGTTACTTCAATGACCATGTTTTGCCGCCCTTGAAAAAAGCATTCAGTAAGTGACGTCATTTAGATCTTTCTGATTTAAATTTCTTTAGAAGAATCTCAATAAGAACGAAGAAAGAAATAGACCACGTTTGCTTACCATCTCACGAAACAAATTAAATTGCAAGATGTGGAAAGGGTTTAAGAATGCGTTGGACAAGCACTTTAAGCATTGTAATCAGGTCTGAGTGTTTGTGTCTTCATTTTTTTTCTCTCTCTATAGGGTCCTTGATGGTGACTTAAGAGTCCCTCCTGATCTTTTTTTCTACTTAACTAAACTAAACTTAACTAAAGGGGACTGGTAGCAGTAGTACGTATACGAGTAGGGGTATGCACTCAATTTTAGCTGGAGCTTAATTTATAGAATGCTTTCTCAGCACTTGCTCGTGGATACAATCAATTTGACCATAGGAAATAGGAACGATTTCGATGAATGGGTATCTACAGTGAATCCAGAACGAGTCATGCGTTGCATCAATTACGTTTCTAATCCCTTACTATGTAGTGACCAGCGTTACCAGCGGCAAATGCCAAAAAAAAACGCTAGATTTGCAAAAGTAAAACCATAGAAAACGCTAGATATAGATTTTCATGAACATATGTAATGTAGCCTATTAACTTCCATCACAAGTTGCACATATTCATATGATAGACAGTTTTATGATTATTTTAACAAATTCCAAGTCATAATGGCTCAGTATCATAACAAAACAACTGTAGAATCAACAAAATTACAACTATAATAATTCAGACGAAATTTTAACTGCAAGAAACGATTCTCGTCTCAATCCGCGGTAGGCTGTGTACGTAGTCAGGTGTACATAAACTCACACAATAGCCCACAGTTCCGCTCCTCACGTTTACTACATGCACACGTGCGCCTCAGCTGTTCGTACTTTCTACATTATTCATAATAAATATATCGACCGCGAAAACTTTGTGTAAAAGTAACATATAAATAGGTTCAGTGTGTTGCCTAGCGGTAATTTCACCTCGAATGTTTCGGATACGTGCAATTTTTTTGTGAACCATCAATTTCGAGCAAAAAACGCTAGATTTGGCCAATTTTGAAAAAACGTACTCTAGAACACCAGAAAAGTCTAAAAACGCTAAATCTAGTGTAAAACGCTAACGCTGGTAACACTGGTAGTGACCCTTATTGAATTTTATTTTCTCTTATCGGTGCTCTTCACATTATACCATGCATGTCGTCTAACGCAGGACCACGTCAATTTCCACTGGATGCCCCCCGAGGACTTTAAACGGACTTTAAACGTATTAAAATATGTACAACTTTTGGTAGTATACGAGGACATTGTTTCCTTTCAGAAATAAGTATTTCACTTTTTATGGTTTTGTTTTATTTTATTGTATAATGTTCGGTAACACTTTTTCGATTCACAATAATTTTTGTATGGTTTGAATTGCAGAAGAATTACAAGAATTGAGACAGAAGAACGATGAAAAGTCAAAATGGACTGAAGAGGGTCAATGTGAAGGAGAGTCTTGTCATCAGGATCAACCCCCAGTTGAAAATGAACCTTGAAATCTCTTGCGGAGGAGACACAACTTAAGTCACTGACAATAACAAACGTCTTTCGTGTAACTAGGCTTATTTGATTCGACGGTGATACAAAACTAAATATATTCTCTCCCGTACTGAGGATACACCCTTTTTTTTACAAATATAATTTCTGCAGAAGTGTGATTCGATACTTTAACATTGTGATTTTGATACTAGAACAGTGATCAACCGTACGTTTTTATATGTAAGATTTAGAATGATGTTTCGTCCCGGGTTTGTGCTTCAACAATTCATCTCCGGATGTTCTAAACTACTTTTATAGCCATCGACCGGAAAATACTACAATGGTCTTGAATATTCCACCTTGTATAGATAAAGTGATTTACTTAAAGTATATGACAATTATTGTATTCTTCAATACCATTTGGTCCAGTATCAGAACGTTTTCTCGAAGGATTTATTGATACTAAACACAAACTGTCTTTTCAAGTCGCAAGATATCACAGAATCTAGATATTCAATCGTAACTTTCCACTAGGATGATTTCAAGTGTATATTAATCGGGGATATTCTAAACGAGTTTACTCCAGGGGTTTACATTAGCTTAGATAAATTTGGGCATTTTCCTAAGAACGTGTTTACTACTACTAGTGAATGTTTTAAGATTTCGACGCCAACTTAACTTGGTAGTATCATATATATGCATTTCATAGTATACATTGTAAGAGGCCGAAGTGTTGCACGGAATGCTTCTTTTGTCATTGATTAACGAGGTAAGGGTACGGTATGGTTGGTATAAGGTCATATATGTATATTATCGTAAATAATGCCCGACCTGCACTCCCTGTGATTCCGGACAGTGCGTATATGATAAAGGACGTTTGAGATAATCATGTTATAGTGATGGTTTGTCAATACCTATTCAGTCTATAGGAATGTGTATTAGTCGACATATCGACATTATTACTGCTAGAAAGAATTTCGTACAGACTTAAATCTCATAGGTGCAGTATTTGAGTTTTTGTGACTGAAAAGTAATTAACAAAGCGTTCTTGATTACCTTTGCGAATTCTTTGTAACATAATGTCGATATCGTGAGGCGCATCCACAAAATGTACGTGGACCGTTCAAATGCATTTAGGCTTAGCCCCCCTCCGTCATTCGAATCTGCAAAACCTGCTAAGGTTTGGTAGTGTCTTAACAAAATGTGTTGGGCATAATGCACGCATACATATTAATTTTAAGTACCCCGATAAACGTGTTATTAGGCCTAATTACCAAGTATATTCGCATTAATGCTGCATATATTATATTCATGAAGTGCATACCTCTATTACGTTTCCAATTATGCAAATTTATTTCCTGTCATCAATGGTGATGTTTAACCTGCAAGATTTACGTCGTTTAAGTGGAGTATAAATAAAGTAGTGTTGACAATGAGAATGTGCTCGGTGATCATGAAAACACAGATTTCAACACAAGAAAACTTAAAGAAATAGTAGTGATTGCCTGTGAATGACTACATTTTTAATGATGACTGTAGTGTCGGTCCCCGGGAACAAACCTAACAACTACAAAGTAACTTAATTGACAGACAGGTAAATGCAACGACAACTATATAACGTTAATCATATCCTTGGTCTGCATTGGAACGTAGCACGCTTGGCTTTTATATTGAATGAATAATATTCAAATTAAGACATCAACATATGAATAGCAAAAGGTCCTTATCAATGTAAACTTTGTATTCAACAATGACCAATATTATAACATCCGTAAATGCATGTACTGCCTTCCATTCTTTCTTTTTATTTGGATTCCTTGTTTTTGTTTTTATAGGAATTGGGGGGTGGGGGGGGGGTTGTTAATCATCTTCGGTAGACGGTTTGTTTGATATATTTAACATGAGAACTTTCCATTTTTAAAATTGCAGAATAAACTACAAGAATCAATACAGAAGAGAGATGAAAAATCTCAGGCTTAATATTCTGCAGGCCGAATATAAGACATGGAAATTATTTTATTACACTTCTCAATTGCGGGGATATAACTTACAATTTGCGAGTTCTGATTTCATACAGCGAATGGAAGAAGGAATTACAATTTGAAATATGTTCCTACGACCTTACGTGCAAAGTCAATGGGTGTAAAATTGGCAAAGTTGACTGGCTTGACGAGCCCCTTGCACCCATTAAACAAGGGAATTAGCCCGGTGAAGGGGGTTGTGATCAATTTCGTATACACCCTCTACACGTTGTATAAATTTGGGAGCGAAAAGATGTCGCGTTTTCCCGTGGGGGCGGGAACTTAGTCAACCTCTCAGTGATCACGGACTTTTTTTAGATTATTTTTACGTGCACAGTCAATGAGAGATTTGGACACAGTCGAGATTTGTGTACTACTGCTTGAGATTTAGCCTCTGTTAGTGCTATAGCCCCTACTGATGTATTTAGACTGGCTACGAAACGATCCATCGCGTAACTACTACCTCTAGCACTTTGTACTATCCTACAATACTACTCCATTACACGATAGCGTAGTGATACTTGCGTAGCAGCTTGTGCCTAGTTTAAAGTGGTAAAATTACGACTGAGCCCCTTGCCCCCTTGTGATACTTTTTAAGAAAAAGTCGCCCAGGAAAGAACCTGGGCACGAAAACCAAACTAC